>JXSR01S005519.1:2272-54210 GCA_000969725.1 Ophiothrix spiculata | reverse complement strand
CCAGAAAATTTGTTTTTTTGGCCAAAAACGGAGACTTCCAAACCTAAAAATCACAAAAATGATCCATAGAATTATTCGCCCCCCGGAACCACATCAACACGGCGATTTTCACAATCGTACGATAAATGATGAAAGAGTAGATACAAATTCTAAGCGTGACGCACCAACCCCATATGTATACACCTTTGCCTTGCTAAGGCAAAGGTCTAAAAACAAAAATGAAGGTTAAAAATGTACAAGTAGATAAAGTTCTAGTCAGGAGGAAAAAGCAGATCCTTGTTGCTATTATCTTCCCAGTTATCATCCTTATTCACTTAAATCAGCAACATGTGATTTAACGTGAGCTAATGAAAAGCGTATCTGCAAAATTCATATTGAATTAAAAATCCTATAAACAGGGATAGAAAAAATATAAAAAGTCTCGGATCTTCCCTCAAAATCTCGATCCCAGTTTCGATCTTAATTCACTAACCTTTTGCTTGCTATTCTGCTACTGTTCCTGCCCATGCCCATACATTTCTCTAGATGCGGTGCAAACCGTGACGCGGACAAGTTACGATTGCAATTAGGGCACACACATTCCACTTGCTTTTTGGATGGAAGTTGACCGAATACATCTCGACCTGGTTCTTCGACAATTTCAAACTCCTGTAGATACAAAAAAAAAAAGATGCTTAATTTTGTGCAAATTTGTGACTCGCCATATCGAAAGGTAACTTAAAGGTGCAATTCATGATTCTGATGTGACAAAAACCTCACCTCTTCTCTAGCTAAATAAAAAGAAGAGTATAACATAAATGTATGCTGAAAACTTCACTTGATTCCCACCATTCATTTTCAGGTTATGAGCTTTTTAGCATTTCAAAAAATCCCCATAGGTTACTGTTTTGTAATAACTGTTGGGGCCCCAACAATAATTAGAAAATGACAAATTTTCTCATCTTTTCTCAAAAAAGCAAACACATTTGAAAGAACAGTTAAGGGTTCGTAACACATACTAGTCAAGGATTCATTTTAGCTAAAAATCAATTTTGATAGAGGTGACCTTGCGGATGAAAAGTTGATCATGAATTGCCCCTTTAAGGATCCCAAAATCAAAATTGGTGGTTTTTTGTATATCTAAAAGCTAAGATTTTAAGCTTTAAAATGACACCTTGCATTTGGTTATTGGATGTTCGGTTGCAAAGTTACATCCAAATTGGCAAAAGGCATCAGGCTGATTCGGAAAACTATCTTTCTGAGTAAAAAGAGTTTTAAGTTTTTGTACTAAATAAAACTTGAATGGAGAGAGATTTTTTATCTTGGGTTTAACACTTTTTTCTTATGTTTTGGATGTTGGAACTTGCTTAATATGATAGAATACACATCAAAGGTAACGTTTCTGATGAAATTAGAAAATCAACCTTGGACGTGATTTTTGACTGTGCTCAGCTTTAATGGCCCGTATCAGGAAATTCACTATGCCGACCTTAAGGTACCTTTCGATATAGTGGGTCACATTTATGACTCACGCTTTAATCGGGATAGGGTACAAGCAATCAGTGTGAAGGTATATGGGTAAGGGAATGGTGGTCCCAGTGTTCCCGCTAATAGGTTTTTGAGCTTGCACCAATTTAAGTAAAGTTGGGTAGATGATTGCACCAAAATCACTAGATAATCACTAGATTGGCTAAACAAGTGCAGAAAATACATCTTTGTCATTTATTTTCAAAAAAAATTGTGCCAATTGTCCTGACTCCTGCAACAATAGCGCGCCATACAGCCTTAGCAGGAACACTGGTGGTTCCATAACTTAGCCATAAATTTCATTCATCTGCCTCATCAAAAAGTAAAGTATTAACTTTACAGGCTCTGTGACTTTCAGAGCAAAATCCCAAAGTTGGTGTACACCATCCAGAACTTTCTCTTAGATTTTGTCCATCTGGCTTATGAAGAAATAAAGACATAAAGTGCCAACTTTATAGGCTCCAAAGCATGATCCTAAATGGGCAGGGTCAAAGGCCCAAGGGAATTTTTGGGGAGGGGAATGTTCTATAACTTACACTTAGATTTTGTTCATCAGTCTCATCAAGAAACAACGTCCCAACTTTACAGGCTCTGTGAATTTCAAAGCAAAACCCTAGAATAAGCTCATCCATGACCTCTGATAGCACCTCATGTTCAATACCATCCTCCTGAAAGAAAAAAAGCGATATAATCTTAAAATTTGGGAATAAATTCATTTGGGTTTTTTAGTATTGTTTCCAATATATTCTTGCCTGAAACATGAGAATCTAATGCAGGTTAATAGATAATTAATTCCTATATCAACATTAAAGGGGTATTATACAAGACTATACAACATAAGACACCAACGTTTCCAACCATGGTCTCCTACTTCCATACAACTAGAGTGGGAAATGAAACAACTGCTACATATGGAATAGGGTCTACACTGTGCACATCACAACTTCACAGAACACAAAGACCCTAATTGATTAGAATAAAAGGAGTGAAGTTGTCCAAATCAATGGGGTGATAATTGCTATAGATTGATGAAAGTATGGAAAGTCAAATGAATAAAAAAAAAAAAACACCAATAACCCAAGGGGATGGAATGCCATTCTGGTCAAATAAAGTGTGAAAAAAAAATAGTGCTGTAAAGAGAAGGGAGGGGCAATTTGGATAAGGGACCACTGATGACACAAATAAACACCCAGTTACTGTAGAACCGCCCTGGGTGACATCCATGATGTTCCAATGCCAGGGTAACCCGTATATCGTTGGTGTCTAAGAGAAAATGAAAATTTATCAAACTAGAGGGCATGTATCCATGCAAATCATGATCTGAATGAAAATTAGTACTTTTCTCCATCAAAATCTGGGTAAGGTATCTCACAGACTGACATTCATCAATAGACAAAACATGTGTAGGGGTGTCCGAGGAGGATGTGTTTTTGGACTTTCAAAACACAATTCACACAATTAAATCGTGATTTAGATTTTGCTACTTGATGCTTCAAGTTAGCACTTTTTTCCCATCCAAATCTTGGCAATGTATTCTAGTTAGTTGCATTCAACAGTTGAGTAGGGTGTCGGAGGGGGATGATGTGCCCCCTCAGAAGTTAGAAAACTTTGAAATTGTCAACATTGTTCACACCATTTGGTGCATAATGTTGCCCACATTTAAAAAATTCTAGATCAATACCTATACACGCCCACAAAAAGCTGAAATGTGATTGTACTCCTTCATTTGCTAGTATCCATATTTTAGAGTTTTTCCTAGAAAAAATTGCAAAGAGGCTGTTTATAACTGATTATTGTAGGTATAGGTGTAAATATTTACAGAAAAAAAGTGAGGAAGGGTAGGGGGGCTGGGGAACCTTATTTTTCAGGGGGTCATTAAAACTAGGGGTCATTTGCCTAAAGTATGTAGTATTTGACTTCAAATTAAGGGAAATGTAATTTAAAACACTGGGTGATTTGTTTATTTTGTTACTCTATCACCTTGTAAAATATTATACCTAATTAAAGACATTATGACCCAAAAATCGAGGGTTTACTTAGAAAAGAAAATAGCAAAGAAGCTGATTTCAACTAATTGTGGAAGTTACAAGTGTCAATATTTACCCCCCCCCCCAAAAAAAAAAAGTAAGGAAGGGTTGGGGCTGGGGAACCCGACTTTAAGGGGTCATTAAAGATAACGAGTTATTGGCCATAAGCTACACGTAAAATATGTCATGTTTGATATCAAATTAGGGAAATGTAATTTAGAACACTGGGTGTGTTGTTTATTTTATTACTCTTTCACCGTTCAAAATGTTACACCTGATTAAAGACGTCATGACCTAAAATTTTAGATGTTTCGTTAAAAATAGGTCAAAATTCAAAATTTTTCTATTATTATCATCCCTAAACTATGGTTTATCTAGGAAGAAAATGGTAAAGGAGCTGATTTCAACTACTCGTGGTATATATAGATGTCAATATTTACCTAAAAGAAGTAAGGGTGGATAGGAGTTGGGGAACCTGATATTTAAGGGGCCGGGTTCATTAAATATATAGGCTATTAACGCACAATTATGGTTGAAGTGTGTCATGTTTGATATCGAATTAAACGAAAATATAATAAAAACGATGATGTTCAATTAATTGTTACCTTATCAGCTAGCAAAAATGCCATACCTGATTGAAGACGCAATGCCCTGGAAATTGTGATTTCATGTGCAAAATAGGTCAACATTCAAAATGTGGTAATAATAGTTCTAAATATCAATTCTTTACTGACTTTTTTGCTTAAAAAGAACGCTATTGGTATACTTAAAAATTAATAGCATGCAGGAACATTGTGTGTATTTCAAAATGACGACTTTAACCCATTACTCACAACTTTTTGGCGATCATTCAAATGGGTCCCAATATTGAGTTTGAATTTTACGGCTTTCTATTATTCGTCATAATAGTTTGAATATGTCTTATAAAGCCTTTTCTACCAGGGTTGCATCCCCTTGATTGCATGAAAACACAAACAACTTATTTCACTTCAGCCATTTAAGTAATTTATTTCTTAGATTCTTAGGGGTCATTTTGATGACAGAATGGTAGGAAAGTAGAAATAAAGTAGGCCTCCCAAAGTTTGGTATAGGGGGCTAAAGCTAAATACATTTTTGAAATAAACACACTGTACCTTACAGAAATAACATTTACCTTGTTCATAAGCAAACAAACTCGGTGAAAAAATGATATTTAGAACTCTAATTGCAACATTTTCAGTTTTCACCTATTTTTCACGAAAAATCACAATTTTCAGGACATTACGTCTTCAATCAGGTAAAACATTTTGTAAGGTGGTAGAGTAACAAATTGAACATCACTGTCATTGTTTTCATTATATTTCTATCAATTTGATATCAAACATGACACACTTCAAGCATAATTTACAGTCAATAACCTTTGTATCTAATGACCCCCCGAAAATAAGGTTCCCCCAACCCCAATTCACCCATGCTTTTTTTTTTGGTTATAATTGACACCTATTAATTCCGCAATCAGTTGAAACCAGCTTCTTTGCCATTTTCTTTTCTAAATAAACACGAATATAGGGAGATTGATAGCAAAATTTAAAACTTTGACCTATTTTTAACGAAAATTTTAAAATCACGATTTTTAGATCATATTGTCTCTAATTAGGTATAATGTTTTGCAAGGCGATAGAGTAACAAAATAATCAGATCACCCAGTGTTTTAAATTACATTTCCCATAATTTGATGTCAAATACGACATGCTTTCTGCATATCTTAGGGCAAATGACCCCTATTTTTAAAGACCCCCTAAAAAATAAGGTTCCCCAGGCCCCACACTTCCTTGTTTTTTTTCTGTAAATATTTACACCTATAACTTCTACAATCAGTTGAAATCAGCTTCTTTGCCATTTACTTTTCTAAATAAAATTATCTAATTTAGAGATAATAATAGCAAAATATTGAATATTTACTATTTTTAAAGAAAAATCACGATTTTTAGGCCATAATGTCTCTAATAAGGTATAACGTTTTGCAAGATGATAGAGTAACAAAATAAACAGATCACCCAGTGTTTTAAATTAAATTTCTCTTAATTCAATGCCAAATACCACATGCTTTATGCCAAACGTAGGGCAAATTACCCCTATCTTTAATGACCCCCCGAAAAATAAGGTTCCCCAGCCCCTACCCTTCCTCACTTTTTTTCTGTAAATATTTACACCTATACCTATAATAATCAGTTGAAATCAGCCTCTTTGCAATTTTTTTTAGGTTTGGCCAAAATTAGGGCTACTTTATGGTTACTATGCTGACACATGTCAGGTTAGGTTGCATCAGACAACTCTTAAAATTGGAAAAGAATATTTTTCAAAATCCTGCTGCTTGTTTTACAAATGTCTTAACAATCAAGACCCTTCATATCTTGCTGAACTTCTCAATGTTTATAGTCCTGAAGGCTGTAATCTCTGCTCATTTTCATTTACCAAGACTCACTGTAAACAGATCGCGCATTCTTGCCAGTCATGATGCATTAACCCTAATCTACACGCTCAAAAATAGGGGTATTTAAGTGAATTTACATGCTTCTATTTATGTCTCTTTATTGTCATTTTGCAGCTAATTGAAGTGGGTGTGCTATATATAAATGCAAATGGTACACCTTGGGCTTTTAGATAAAGATATCATATTTCAAATTATGTTGATGAATAGCTCATGAATAATTAATGAGATAAGAGTAAATTTTGGCAAATTTCTGCAAAAATTTGAGTTTAATGGATGGTTTCATGTACACACATATTGAAAAATTTATTCATTTAAATGAATATAAGTTAAGACTGGTTAGGACTTTCAAAAACTGAAAAAAGTATATAAATACAAATATTTTCTATCAAGTTATGGCCTTTTTGTGAAGATAAATATCACTAAAAATAGGCTCAAAAATTTGGGTTTTGAACCATATTTTGACATGTGTTCAGAAAAATGAAGGTGATATTAAAGTTAAATCTGTTGTATTATGTTATTTATTATTTGAGACATATACAAGCTAGAAATGTTCAAAAATTAAGATTAAATGATATGAATTTGTTCTAAATGTGTATTTTAATGCAAAATACACTCAATCGTGCCATATGGCACTATGTGTGTAGAATAGGGTTAAGTAAGGCTGCTCCTCCCACTTGGAATCCTTTTGCCCCTTAAAATCAGGCAATCGCACAGAATTGCTTCATTTAAATGTAGTTGTAACTTGTAAGACTTATTTGTATTCTAAGTAATTTGTGTCTAGCTTTTTGCTGCTTTTGCTCAGTTACTTGCTTTTTATTATTGCTCTTTATTCATGTACAGTGCTATGTTCTTGTTTGTAATAGTGCTCTATAAAAGCCACTTAGTATAGTATTATAGTATACAAATATATACCAACTTGAAGATCTCTTGTTAAAACTATGAACCTGAAGTGACTAAAATAGCAAAGTTTTAGTCACTGAAGGATCATAGTTTTAATCCAGAGATCTGAAAAAGTATTTGTTTTATATACCGCATTAATAAATTTCTGATTTCGGTAATTTTCATGTCCAATTTAGTAAAGTAAAACATTTGAAAAAATACAATCACACAATGCTTACAAGGAATGCGTGCGTAGGTAAGTGCGCGCAATTGCTTGCGCGTATAAGTTTGATGAGTGCGTAATTTCGTGCGTGAAAGTTGCTTCGCGTATAAGGTAAATGTAATAAGCGCTATATAGTATTTCCGAAAGTGCTAAAAAGTACTTTCAAAAGTACTATTTAGCGCCATATAGTACTTTCAAAAGTACTATTTCGGGCTTTCATCAATCTGGTTAAAGCTATTTGAAAGTACAACCAAGGATTTCTTCAAGGAAGTTTAACAAAGACATCAACGTCACAAATGCCATGATTTGAAATAGAACTGTTCGTGCATTAAGTGGTATGGTGGTGCACACTGGTATGGTGTATTAGAAAATCCCAAATGCTGGACACATTGACACAACATGAAATGCAAAATTTTCCCTCCCTGCTTCATATTACTCCTAACTATGAGCTCATAAAACTTCCCAAATAGAACCTGTATAACACGTATGTTTTTACTACAGTGTTTACCAAACTGACAGCTTGGAGTGGGTAATTATAACACTGTCTACAGATGAAAACAATCAATATATATTGATCCGGGCCATGATTGGCCATTCCAGTGACAACAAACATTTTAATGAATGACAGGGATGATAGTTATACAAATTAGCAAGATGGCTGCTAATCCATAAAAAACAAACATTTTTACAGTGTAACTGAAGCTTACCCCTAGAATTATCTTGTTTTTTTGCATGTGAAGATATCAGGTTAGTGATAATTTATTATTTGAATATGTCTCATTAATGATTCCAAGACCTTGAGGCATTTGCTTACATGAGATTAGGAGGCATTTTCAGTACTACCTTGACTCGTGTGAAGCATGTCTGTTTCAACAACTCACTGTATCTCCTTATACAGGAGCGTACCGGTGTTGTTGATTTGTGATGAATCCACAGTTGGCTCATTCCATGTTGAAATTAAACTTTTTTTATTTTAAGTAAAAAATCAGCTTTTTATTCGACCACATCTAGGTTTTTGAATCGTACGTTTGTTACTTGGCAAGTGAGAAGTATTTCCCAAAGAGAAATTGTAAAGTTTTTCTATCCGTGCATGAATGAGCACATGTTTTAATTCAAAAATGTCACAAACGGTACCAAAAAGTTACACCAAAATATCAAAAACGTTACCAAACGTTGCCACACCAAACAATGCATTTAAAGAAATCCTGACAATAGAATTTCCTACCACACTATCAAATACTTGTAAATATGTTAGCCATCATCTGTGTAAAGCGCAATAAAAAATTCGCAAACACATCAGAGAATTTTTTACTTTGAATTCATTTGGAGCAAAAGACTGTTTCTGTTCGATGTTACCGAACGTTACATGAACTTTATTCAGGATTTTGGACATTAATTTAATTTTTAAACACCTTCATGTTTGGAGCCACAAGAGAGCACCATTATCAACAACAAACTTGTGGATACAATGTTTATGTTAGGTTCTGTAGCCATTCAAAAGTGAAATTGTTAAATTTTTCTGTCACAAACGTTACTTTGGAATCACCCAGTTGTTATTCAAATTAGCGCGTTACGCACAGCACAGCGTTTACGGAAGTGCGTTTACGCAGTATACATATTAGCTGTCAAACTGGCTGCCCTGGTGGTAAGTGGTTTAGCAAAAGGCTTGAGCCTTTGGACCAATCCAACATGAATCATAGTAGACAATAGATTGTGCCTTATGAATACGTTCAATGTGAAATGGTGTCAGGCAGGGAGTTCACTGCAAGTGAAAGGCCACAAAATCTTGAACTATATCACACTGTCACTAGACTATGGCTGCTCACAGGAATTAAGTACACATTGACATTCACATGATTCACAACTTATTGCATAACTGTCAACATTTTCAAATTCTGATGTGGGAGATTAAAATTTACAAGTAACGTTTACGGACAACTGACATATGAAACCCAAAAGGTACACTCGAAAAATGTTTACGTAACTTTTGAAAACTGTAAGCAAAAAAATAAAAGTCTTACAAGGGCACAGATAACTCATAACGATCTCATTTTCAATTCCTCAACACAATGAAGGGTGTACACAATCTGTGCTAATAAACGCTTGCAGAACACCGCGGAACTGAGGAAGTTTCTCAAAGCGGAAGATAGCGGCATATTTCTATATCAGCTATTTACTATAAAGCGTGAGATAGCGGGAGTTTTTTTCAAAGCGGGAGAAATGGCTACCCGATCGGGAGGTCAATTACCTAAAATCGGGAGACTCTAGGCTGACTTGTACTCCTAACTATGAGTTTTCCTATGTCCTAGATGGTAGGAAAACAATTTTGTTCAATGTAGCTGACTTGTCAGTCCATATGATTTACATGAATATGTACTGACTGGGCTCCATTGACTCAATGGTTAATGTTGTCATTCTTTTTAAGTCTCATTTTGAACAACTCGCATCATGAAAAATGTAAGAAATGTGCTCTTACACATCTTAGTGAATTGCTAAAGCCATGGGCCATGGCAGTCAAGGAGTATACAAAACAAAAACTTGTGGAAAATAATGATAATTTTTATGTAAACAAACACTGAAATTTTATAAATGTGTGATCAAAGCCCGGACATCAAACTACTCATTTTGATTTTTTTCAATCAACAACACTTTTGTGGATGCTCATTTAATAATATTGTTTACAATAATACATGAGTAATCTATCAAAAAGGGGATGGCCAAATTGTAACAAAAAAAGTCACCTGCTAATTTTTGCAGATGTGAGATTACATACATTGTACTGGAAAGAATAGTTCCATTGAATGTAACCTTACTCCATAAGGTTACACAGATAGACAGTCATTTGCGTCTCATTATGTTTATGAACTAGCGATAACTTCAAAAAAAGTTTGTCCACTAATTTATTTCACTTCTGTTACATGTATACTCACAATTTGCAATAGTTCCCTTTCATACGAATGCCTGCTAAGTAATTTTATTTTAAAATCCAATTTTGAGTTCCATTAAATGTCATTTTCATGGAATTTTCAACAAGGTTTCAGCCCAGCAGCTTTCAGCCCAGCGGCCAACGTGTTTACAGAGAATAACACGTGACTTTGATTCAAGGATTTGAAATAAAGGATGCGATTCTTGACGCAAAATTAGAGGCCATAAATGTTAATTTAACGTAATATAAAAACTTATATTACAAATAGCGCTATCACTGCTATTTTCTGGTCTCAATAAAGAATAATAATGTTTTAATATAGCCCTGACACTTTGTTGATGGTAATGCACATGAGACAATCTTCATTTTGATGTGCGCCGAATTCCATACATTTGAGAAGGATTTGTGCCTTTTGTGATATCGATTTAACAATAACTTTGTTTATTTAAACTTTTTCTCCAAGCATCACTAACATACATATCAAAGGAGCTTCAAAATAGATGCGGAATAAAGTACCACGTGTCTAGATATCGTCACATGTTGCCAAATAGCTCACGAATTACAGCTTTTTCTGTCTAAAATAAATAAAGTAGATCTGGGGTGCATTTCACAAAGGTGACCATAGGTTCAATTCGTAAGTACAATGGTAAGTATAAAAACGATCGTGGCTACGAATGATCGTAAGATTCATTTCACAAAAGGAAATAAAAGTAATCGGAGCTACGAACGAAGATACGAATAATCGTAATATATAATGCCTGTATATTTCACAAAGAGTTACAAACGTTCGTAGGTTTCCAAAACGTGCGTAATTATGAAATAGCAACCAATATCTTTAAAGAGCTCTCATGTTATTTATACGATGCAAATGGCTAGCCAATTTCATCTACTATATACTATTTAATTCATTTTGTCGCGAAATAAACCATAATTATATCAAATTTCAAATTTGCGATCATATTTACAATACTTACGATGACTAAAAGGTGATCGTAGACTTACAAAGATATTTACGAATGCATCCAATCGTAAGTCTTTCGTGAAATAAAGTTACGAACAGATAGATTCTAGTACTTACGAACGGTTTGCGACACTTACGAGCGGTCGTAACTCTTTGTGAAATACAGGGCTGATTTTTTAGCGCACTATTAAACATAAGGTAAAAGTTATTACATCAGATGAATTTTTATAATGCCAATTCTATACTTTATACGGAAAGTAAGCTTTGTTACGTGGTACGCTATGTGACAACCAAATTACGTCATACCATCAGCTGTTGTTAATGAAAAGATGGAACTACTTGTCATTGTCAGCAGCAATGTTTATCAACATGAAGGTTTGTCTTACAAGTTACATTACGAAGAGTTCGGATGTTTTATGGTAAGTTTATTCATTTTATAGACATTATTTTTGTAAATCAAGGTGCCATATTGGTACCCAAGTTCCATACAAAAAGGATTAATGTACTTTCGGTTCATTTTCTCATATGGAAGTGCAACAAATGAGATGAAAAACATGATTGAAATTGAATAGGCTAAAACACGGGGAAGAAAGAACAAACTATCTCATTGGTTGGATTTTTACTTGCACTTGTACATAGCAGCACTTGTCCAGCTTCACAGGCACCCTAAGTTTTCCTTAGTATCAATATCCTGAAGAGGACGTTTCCAAGTATAGATGTAGATGTACATGTAGATGGGACTGTCTCCTGTGCTCAACGTTAGGAGGAGAACAGATTCAGTCTGTGTATTGGAAGAACCGTCAAACTGTAAATTTAGTAAATTAATTGCTGCCATTTTGGTCTAGGAAGCTAGTAGACTAGGTCTAGGTTACATCAGAGACCTGTAGGGATGATTCATAGTTAGTAATAGGTCTAGGACTAGGTCTAGGAGTAGACTAGACACTCCCTCCTGAAATCGGGAGATTTGACAGGTATGTTATCACCACAAACAAATTGATCTTACCACCTCTTGTGAATCCACAATCTCTTGAGTCGATGGTAACGATGGCACTGAAGGACTTGTTTCCAAGTCAAAGACAAAAGTATCCTCCATCATGATGACTGTATCAGTGTATGTGACGTGAGTAAGCTTACATAAAACTGTAAGCTTACTGTAAGTTGTATAACTTGGCTGTCGGCTGTCAAATGTAGATGCAAAGCGTGGTTATTATTGCCAATATTCACAAATAAACAAAACCACGGTTGCGTAAAAACGTAACTACATCTAAATTAGCGAGATGGATTTAAGTGCAAATGAAATAAAGCTAAATAAATGCACATTTTCCTGTTGACATGGGTGTATTTTCGGTGTTATTATTCTGTGAGTTTCCGAGGTCAAATTTGTCACGGGTCACAGACCCTACTTTCACATACCGATTAAAACGAACTTCGCCCGAACTTTGCCGTAAAAATATCATCGACTCGCGTCTGGCCGGCAAGATAAAAAGTTTTGTTTGACGCAATGCACATGAATAAATTGACCATCACCCTGGACAAAATCGAGTACAAAAATAGTACAACATTCCTAAGGTGCACATTTGGAACACAATTATAGTTCAGTTTTAGTACAAATATAGTACAAATTTGTGTACTATAAATGTACTAAAATTGTACTTAAATGATGTTCCAAATGTGCACCTTAGGAATGTTGTCGGCCTACTATTTTTGTACTCGATTTTGTCTGGGGCAACCACTCCGATTTTGATGACTTTTAATTAATAGGTTTTCTAAATTCTAAACAAGAGCGCAACAACTTGGTTTGAATCTTATTATGGTTACGGTCTATGTTTTAAACTTGAAAAAGTCTACAGAATAATTTATAGGCCTAGCCCTAGGCCTATTATAGGCCTACTGAATCACGGTGTAGACACACATAATTCTTAAAAATGATCCGAGTTTACTCAAAAATTGACTCCGGTTTCTCACAGTATCGCAAAAAGAATTATCGATCGGGGGAAATTTTCAGCCCCTTTTCACCTCCAAAAATTTAAGGGCCCAGTTTATTTTGTACCATCACAAAAGTGCTTAAAGTTGAATGAAGTATACATTTCCAGAAAGGAATTAGGACTATGATGATGGGGATGTTCATTTTTGACCAAAAATGATCACATTTTTTGAGACTAAATCACACAAAAAAAACAACATTTTTTTGGCCAAAAAAGCTAAAAATTACACATTTTTTTTAAAAATGGCTTATGAATACACCCATTCAGATGTTGCGGTGGTTTTTTTTTCTTTTTGAGCATTTTGACAATTTTTTTGAATTTGATGCCAAATAAGGTCAAAAAATGACCAAAACTGGAAAATGTGCAAGTTTTGACCTTATTTGGCATAGAAATCAAAATATTGGCCAAAACCCTCAAAAATCTCACGCAACATCTGAATGGGTGTTTTAAATTAAAAATCCAAATCAGAAGTAATTAAAAAAAAACATGTTACTTTTAGCTTCTCAAAAATGTGATTGTGTCAAAATCAACATCCCCATCATGTTTCTTGTGAAAATTCCTTTCTGGAAATGTGTACTTTTATTAAATTTAAGCACTTTGTTAAAACTTGAAAAAACGTAATTGAAATTGAACATATTTCCCACCCCCTTGAATGAGTAAAATCAATAAATTTTGCGTGCTTAACGCAAATGTTCAAATATTGTATCAATTTTCATTCAAAATTTGCCATTTTTGCACAAATTTAAAGATTTTCAAACAAGTTTTTGCTGAAATTAGTCAATTTTACATATTTTTTCCACGCGCTATGCGCGCATTACAAAAATTGTCTATTTTCCTTCAACCATTTTGCTCAAAAAATATTGATTAAAAAAATAATAAAAAATCAGCCGTCCCCCACTAAAATTTTAACCTTCCGCCGCCACTGCCATGCATACTGTGCTGAATAGCCGCACCCCGGGGGGGGGTACTTAGTACAAAAGTGATTACGGGGATGTGCCGCAAACTTGGGTAGCAAAATCAGGCTGTCTGGTATGCCAATGGGTCCTTTTTCTTTGCAAAATGTGGTATTTTGATGGGTCTGTTTTTCAAAATTTTCTAACATTTGCACCAAAATGGCGCAAATTTTGCATTTTTTTCTAAATTTCAAACAAAAATTAGGAAATTCGCGGAGAGAATTTCAATTTTTGTATAAATCTGACTCAAAATTTGGGGAATTTGGTATATGGATGGGTCCCTTTTTCTTGAAAATTGGTATATACATGGGTGGTACTATAAGGTCAAATTTCCCAGCGGCACACCCCTACCAAAACCAAACTTGAGTACCCCCCTGAGAGCCACACACACGTAATGTATTATTATGCATACTCTATCAGGGGTAGATAGCAACACGCACTGAACCATGCATACTGTGCTATCAGAGGTACTGCACCATGCATACTGTGCTATCAGGGGTAGAGGCTGGTAGATAGCAACAAACACTGCACCATGTATACTCGGGGCTATCAGGGGTAGATAGCAACAAACACTGCACCATGTATTCAGGGCTATCAGGGGTAGATAGCAACAAACACTGTACCATGTATACTGGGCTATCAGGGGTAGAAAGCAACAAACACTGCACCATGTATACTGGGCTATCAGGGGTAGATAGCAACAAACACTGCACCGTGCATATTGGGCTATCAGGGGTAGATAGCAACAAACACTGTACCATGCATATTGGGCTATCAGGGGTAGATAGCAACAAACACTGCACCGTGTATACTTGGCTATCAGGGGTAGATAGCAACAAACACTGCACCGTGTATACTGGGCTATCAGGGGTAGAAAGCAACAAACACTGCACCATGCATACTGGGCTATCAGGGGTAGATAGCAACAAACACTGCACCATGTATACTGGGCTATCAGGGGTAGATAGCAACAAACACTGCATCGTGCATACGGTGCTATCAGGGGTAGATAGCAACAAACACTGCACCGTGCATACTGTGCTATCAGGGGTAGATAGCAACACACACTGCACCATGTATACGGTGCTATCAGGGGTAGATAGCAACAAACATTGCACCGTGCATACTGGGCTATCAGGGTAGATAGCAACAAACACTGCATCGTGCATACTGGGCTATCAGGGGTAGATAGCAACAAACACTGCTTCGTGTATACTGGGCTATCAGGGGTAGATAGCAACAAACACTGCTTCGTGTATACTGGGCTATCAGGGGTAGATAGCAACAAACATTGCACCGTGCATACTGGGCTATCAGGGGTAGATAGCAACAAACACTGCTTCGTGTATACTGGGCTATCAGGGGTAGATAGCAACAAACACTGCTTCGTGTATACTGGGCTATCAGGGGTAGATAGCAACAAACACTGCATCGTGCATACTGTGCTATCAGGGGTAGATAGCAACACACACTGCGTGCTATCAGGAGTTAGTAGATACTGGGGCTCTCCACATGAACAAATCAATCTGTACTTCGCACATCTAGATGCATGTAGATTAAACTGGACTTCAGCAAACGATCGCACTTGCGTAAGTGAATGCATGTGTACATGCGTAGTTGTGCTATTTCTACGCATACACACACCCAAGCATGTCAATACGCGCACCTTTACATTGAGCAGATGCACGGGACTTTTCTATGATGATTGACGCGCGACCGTGTGAACACAATCTACGTTCATCTAGATGCATCTACATTTGACGTTTCCGTGTGGAGAGCCCAAGTAACACACACCAACACTGTACCATGCATACTGTGCTATCAGGAGTAGATACTGGGGCTCTCCACACGAACAAATCAATCTGTACTTCGCACATCTAGATGCATGTATGTTCTATCAGGGGTAAATAGCAACACACACTGCATCATGCATACTGTGCTATCACAGGGTAAATAGCAACACACACTGTATCATGCACACTTTTCTATCAGGGGTAGATAGCAACACACATGCATACTGTGCTATCAAACTGCATCATGCATACTGCGCTATCACAGGGTTAATAGCAATACATACCACACACTGTACCATGCATAAATTCAGGAGTAGATAGCAACACACACTCCCGCACACACTGCATCACATAATATTCTAACAGGAATAAAGAGGGGAAAAATGACAAGAAGGATTGGGGAGGACACTGGCACCCAATACATACCACACACTGTACCATGCATAAATTCAGGAGTAGATAGCAACACACACTCCAGTTGCGGATCTAGGATCTGAATTTTACGGGGGGCGGAGAGTGTGTTTTTCAGCTTTTATAACAAAAAATTGACCCCAAATTAGGCTGATTTTGCAGGATTTTGTAACTTTTACGGGGGGCGGCCGCCCCTTCCGCCCACCCCCTGGATCCGCGCCTGCACTCCTGCACACACTGCATCACATATTCTAACAGGAATAAAGAGGAAAAAATGACAAGAAGGATTGGGGAGGACACTGGCACCCCACCATAAAATGTGATGGACCTGGGCCCTGGCAATTGTTTTCAGTTAGGAACTATTCACAAACACTTGTAACCACCTAGAGATTGTGCAGAAAGGGGGCCTTAAGATGTTTGACCCTAAATGTGGAGCCATGTCCAGTTGCATATTTAAGGCTGCCATCACATAGAAGTATACAGTATGCGGTATTCGCTACAGGCTTCTGAGGATGGTACTCATATTTGACATTGTAATTATCTCTGTCACTAAGAATATGAGATGACCTACCGGGCAAAGCAAGCATTCATCGATGTCATGCTGATGTTTTGGCTTTCTTCCGATTTCCAAACACCGGTCGGCGACCAGTGGTTGAATGACCATATCATAAATGTGAGGTTGAATGACCATATCATAAATGTGAGAGAGTCCAAGGACAAAGTAAAAGGCTAGATACACTTTTTTATTTGTAGTCATTTTCATTTCGAATTTTTATCATGGCGTTTCATTTTCATCATTTTGTTAAATATTCATTTGGAACATTTTCATACTCATTTTTTCTCATGGTGATAAATTTTTGCCATGGTGTAAAATGTTTTACCATTTACCAAAATGTTCATAATGGTGAAATATTTTTTTGCATCACAGCACATTTTGCAATGATTAAATGTACTCGTCTGTAGTATTTTGATAATTCATAGTACATTACTTTCATTGATAAACGTTGTTTACTCACATTACCATAATTAGCTTGGTCTTTTCATTAGTATCTGTAATCTGTCCTTGACATGTCCTGTGGATTTTATTTTGAAAAAAATAGATTTGCTCACTACTTCATATTTCTAAAATGATAAACATTTTCATTTGGAATGTCTGCCACTATATGCATTTTTTATTATTCAAATTGAAGTTTTAGTGGATTATTCCGATTGATAATATTGTCTAGAAACTTGAGGTCCATATGCAATCAGTTGTCTGGATTTTACAAATGGTAAAAATGCCGAACTGGACAATTGTATCCCATTTCATGATCTGCCAAGACCTGACCAGCACATAACCATTCAACAAACTGACATGTTATTCATGGTATATTGTTTGATAATAATATAATTATATATATATATATATATCAATATAGCGGACTAAAAAACTTTTGATGAAATATAATTGGATGAAGGACAAAATAGAGGTAGGATAAATAATGTTGGACTATTAATATACATTTGGACAAAATAAGGCAAGGAGAAAATGAACATCCGACTATATAACTTTGGACTAAAACGTGTATAAAACGTTATAAATGGGCACGTTAAAATAGGACAAAATGGTCTTGGACAATATGATATAGGACAAAATAACTTGGGACAAAAAGCTGTGTTCCCCAGGCATTATGTACCCTGACTATGAAACAATCCTTAACAAGATATATATGGGTTGGCGCGGCTAAAGGATGTAGTTGTCAACTCCTACATGTAGGTCATTGTAGCATATCTTTAAGCCATGTCACACATCACCGTTATGTGAGAATAACGGACTAAAAACGTACACTGGTTTGGTAATCTATTACATGTATTTCAATGACCAAACCAGTGTACGTTATTAGTTCGTTATTCGTATGTTTCGTGATGTGTAACAGAGCCCTTAGTAACATGTACAAGGCGACAACTCCATCCTTTTGCCCCGGCAGCTCACATACTTTAAAATCTCGATATAGTGCACCTCATGTTTTGCTCCAAAACATGTTCCTTACCACAATACCAACAGGTCTACATCACTAATCAGATGTTAAAATGAAAGTTACATTCGTTATATATCAGAAACAGGCAATCAATTTCATATCTTATAAACCATATAAAAAATATGGGACAAAATGGCAACTAGGAAAAGGTGCACTATATTGAGATTTTAAAGTATGAGAATTATCTAGACTGAGAATGATACACGCTATTCCATCTGTATAGTTCATCTGTCATTATTTATTTAGAAACAACTACAAAATTGCACACAATGTAGACAAATACGAATGAAAGAAGGCACAGATAGTTAAGTACAACATGAATACCTTACTGGTTTAGGAGGATTAATGACAAAGGCAACATTGCTTTGGAGATTTTGACAAATTAGGCAAAGCAAATATCTCAATCAACTAATTTTTATAGGATATTTCTGAAACACTCTCTTCCCGTACCCTTTATTTGGATACCTAAAGCATCCATTTGTCCAATTCAACTATTTGCCTTCTGCCTAGCCCTAGTAAACACCTTCTCTTCCACATGTCATCAAACTCTGTGACCATTACATGATATTCTGAATCACTGAGTGTGATTTTACTTCCTAATAAGGAATTTTGGCCATTCATTATGGGACGATAGATGACAGTGCGTTCAGCTTGAAACGCAGTGGAGCCGCGCGTTCAAAATCACAGCGCGATGCAGGTACACACACACATCCAGCACAAACAGCTTTACTGGATTTGAACTTTGGAATATTTCATGTTTGAAAAGGGGTGTACGTTTTTCCAATGATAATGTTTATAGTTTTTGGCAATAATTTACATCGTTTTTGGTTGATAAATGACTCAAATTTGTGACTAAGAATGAGAATAAAAGATGGCGATTTATTGTTTTGCCTGACATCGGGGGCAGCCATTACTCAAAATAATGTACGCCCATCCATTATGAGACGATAGATGACAGGCAAAACAATAACTCTTATCTTTTATTCTCTAAATAGTAGTTTAACCATTTTTGGCATGCTGGTACGGCATATCTCAATTAAAGCAATGCTGTAAGATTTTGACCAGAAATGGTTTTGAGTAAAAACAGCCTCAAATGAAGGAATGCGACTATCTAAAAGCATTTTCAAGTGTCGAAAACTTGTTTTGCAACAGAAAAATGCATAAAAAGTACATGCATGATTTCCTATACTAATACACATTGAATTAAATTTGGGATCCTGAATTGAATTCAACAAATGGTTATAACAGAAAAAGTAAGTATATTTAAGCCAACTTGTTTGGAAGGTATTAATATCTACCAAAACAAACTCAATAAACTAAAAAAAATAAAGTCATAGGTGACAGGGGGCGCTTCCATTTTAACACTTTATAGTATTGCTTAAAAGCAATATTATAAGATCCTACCGAAAAAGTGTCCCCTATCACCCATGTTTTTATAATTTTTTTTTGACTGACTGGGTTTGACCCTCCAAATAATTTAACCGATAGTTACATACTTTTTCACTTAAGGCAATTTGCTTAATTTGGGATCCCGAATTTAATTCAACATGTATAAGAAAGTGCATGTGATTATTTTGTGCATTTGCTTCATGAAAAAACAAATATGCATGTGGACACCTTTAGTTAGTCATAAATTTTTCATTTTAAACTAAACACTTTTTTTGAACCAATCATATAATACTGCTTTAAGGCAACATTTAGAAGATCTATTGTTTAACTGGACAAGTGGATGCAGTACAGAGGCCCTGCATGTGATGTGTCATACCATGAATATGACAGGTTGTTTAAATGCATTAAATAAAATGTGTTATTACCCAACTACTTAGGATTGTCTTATCCATAAAAATGTACCATTATCAATAGGGTAGTTACAATGTTTTGCTGAGCAGATTACGGTATGCTATAATTAAGGGGAAGGTCATGAGTGCAAACTCTTTGTTTGGTAGAAATTAAAGGAGCTTGGTCCTATTTTTCAAAATTTAGTTTTCAATGTGATATGAAAGAAGGCCATTCAAGAGATCTAAGTTTCAAATTTCGGCTGAATCTGTCAAATCGTTTTGATTTTATGGGTAATTTTGTATTTCAGAGCCGCCTATATGTTACTGTGTAAAATTAATTATGGTTACCATAATTAGACACATATATATCATATATATCTCTTAAATGGAACATAACTCAGCCCTGAAATTTCACATGCGTTATGATTAAATTACGAGCAACATTTTGGTACCAAAATCTCAAAAAGTTTGAAAAAAAGTTGAGGCAATCGGACCAGGCTCCTTTAATAGAAGCATGCAAGGCCTCTGTATATTTAAAAATATAAATACAGGATGTGATCTGTATGTAATATCATATTTGGGTTGTCTGAGACTAAATACCTCCTAATTGCTCATTTTGGATTGAATACATATATCAAGCACAGTTACTTCAACTGTGAATCAATCCATGTACCCAGGACTAAAATCACTAATTTAGCCAAAGCTTGTTTGTTCTTTCATATAACATATTACCTACAGGATAGTATTATAATTATGCACAACAAAAGTATTAACTCAGGAATTTCCTCTTATTACATTCTTCATTTACATATTATTGTTCCAAATACATTTTGGACAAGAGCATGATTTCTGAACGCAGCCATCATGTATCCAAAAGTTAAGAATAGGACACCAGGAAGTACACAGTACTGTTTCTAATCAGTAATCCACAGTACTGTGACATTGCAAGCACCTGAAAAGCGGTGTGAACTTAACATAAAATGCACATGCAATTGTGTTACGCTAGGCTGTAAGTTTTCGTGTTCAAGAATTGTTTGAAGTAACATTGCATATGTTATCGGATCAAGCTTACTCCTAAAATAAATCAAAAATACTTTGGAAAACAAATTTGTGAATGAACAACACATAAAGAAAAGTGGAATGATAGTGAAATTACACATTATTATACATAACTAAGTTGACACAACAGTAAAGGTACATATTCAAGGTTGTTCTGTCTGTACCTTCATGATTATGAGTAAAGCTGGTTTCAGACTAGCCTGTCGTGTTGTCGTACGACCCCCGCGTGACGTCAACAATTTAAAGTGCGCAAACTCGACCTTGTCGCATCTCCTTGCAGTAGGACAAGCTGATATATCGATTACCCTGTCGTGATGGTCGCAACGACACGATATTTTGAGTTGGAATACATTTTTCTTGCAACAGACCATTGCGGCAATATGCAAATAAGTCGTGATACAGTACGACAACTACAAATTGCAAATGTTTTGTCGTGTGCCACAACATCGTGTGCCACAACAACACCTAGTCTGAAACCACCTTAAGTATTCAGGCTGATAACCAGAATTTCCAAGGGGGTAAGCCACTCAATATCAAAATGTTTGTTTGGTTGACCCAAAACTAATTTCACTTATTTCAAAAAGTTATAAGCAAAAAAAAAAAATTAACAACTGCTTTTCTTTTACCCACAAATGGGTTTACGGGTTCTCAATCAAAACTATTCACAGGGATGCTACCTTACCAATTTTATACCCTGTAAGGATGGGTGCATAATAATTTGAGAGGAGAGCACACATGCTATTACAGCTTCTCCAAAACATAGAATACCATATCAAGTAAAATTTGCAAAAATATATGATTTCCAAATACCCTGATAAAATGATTTGTTTCAAAAATACAAAGTGGAACTTTTAAATACGTCAAGAAATGAATAAATACAGTTGATTTTAAATCAGTATTCTTTTTGGATGGATGGATGTCAAGGTGTGTCAAATTAACAACAATACTGATATCATTTAAATAAGGCCCCACCTAAAATATCTTTGATAACCTAAACTCTATCTTCGAAATAAGCTCTCTGAAAATCGCATCCAGAATATTCCCCAATGAAGTTCGTACACAGCACATACATACATGTAATTCAAAATTAAAATCACCTGGTGATGACTATCAGGCCTAAAAAAAAGTTGTTGACTTGCCCTTTGCGACCGACCCAAAATTTGCAAAATTAAGGGTCGCTTTTTTTTTAATTTTTTTATTTTTTGGTGAACATTTGCTTATCTCAACAGTGAATTTCGTAAAAATAGCACGATATTTTGGTTGAGTTTACAACAATATTAACAAAATGTTATATTTTTGCATGAAACAAACATAAATCTTCAATAAGTAAAGAACACAACATTTCTATAAACTATTTTACACAGTTTTTCTTGGTCCATTTTGGGGGGAAAAAAACCTTAAAAAAAAAGAAGATCCGACCGACCGACCCACATTTTCACCACTAAAGGGCAAGTCAACAACTTTTTTTTTTGGCCTCATGATTGACTCTATGGTTAATTTTCCCCAGTGACAAGAATTTTGTGTATCAATCCCAAGAACAACCAATCAAATCCAACTGCATGAAAGGTAATGCGTTGCGTACGGCGCAGAGTACTATTTACGTGACAACACACGTTAATAAGTAAAAAGCTCACGAAATAGGAAGCTTATTTAGAAGATAAACTTTAATATCAAGTCAAAGTGTACCTCTAATTGTGATTTCTGCTCAATGTGAACAAACATTTTGCCTGCAAAGGTGAGCAGAAAAAATGTTAAATCATGACTGTTTTTGAAAATGATTGGATTTTTAAAACCTAGTATTAATCTTAATTTTAAAAATTAACAAATAAATATAGAAAGTGGGAAAACAACCCTCACCATTTATTTAGATGACCCAACCAATTTTTTTTTGTTGATGTAGGGCAAAAATATTTGTTTCATGTCTTGTTCAATGGATTGAATTAAAAAAAGGAAGTGTCTATACGCAGGACCATCCTGCACTTAATTTTAAAGAAGTCTATACACAGGGCCACCCTTGGTTTATATTAGGGCTGGGGTTAGAAAGCTAATACATAAACGATTCCAAATATGGGTATAATTATACTTGAAAATAATGTTTATAAATATTAATGAGGTTTACACATGAAAAAACATTATTTTTGTGATTTTTCTCAGATTTGGTCAAAAATGGACCTACCTCAGCCATCATACGCTCGTTTTCAACAAAATTCGGTAGGTGTGATACACAATCAATACCAATATCGATTATATATAAATTTCACAAAATTTGATTTCTAATCATGTTCTGTTGCCACGGTCCTGCGTAGAGACTTTACAAAATTAATTGCAGGACGGTCCTGCGTATAGCCATGGCCTAAAAAGAACGATAGTGATTTTATCAAAAATACAGCTTTTAATTACAATAACCCTGGTGTAATGGTGTGTGAAAAATCAGGCAGAAATAATATTGCAATGTATATCCTTTGTGCAAGACAGTACCATATCAACTTAGTACAAAATCTTCTACTATTTATACAACTTTATTCCACTGTCTTTAAAGGAGTCTCAAAGGTTGCTCCAGAATGTGTTGCTTTGTCATATTGTTGTTGGATTTAATTAGTAAACATGTGCCTGTAGCAAATACGCAGACGTGTCTGATGCAAGCGTACATTTTCAAGGTTATTTTATGCACGTCTACACTCAAGACTCTTAGTACGCATTCATGGATTAAACCAAACAACTATAGGTAGGTGAAACAAATGATCTCAAATTTGTAATTCAGAGCAATAGCAATTCTGCACAACACATTCACGAAATCACCAAAGTTGAAATCAATCAAAACTGTTCACTGTTGGCTGACTGTGCTTGCTTCAGAGGTTGACAGCTGCACAGTTGACATTTTTGAAATCATCACAACATTGCGACAAACCACGATAGCTACTCCACTGGTTTCAGAGTGTCTGCTGTATAACGAGGGTGGCATCAAAAATGTAAATGCACAATCTTGATCTGGTCATGGATTGAACATTTTGTGGCAAACTCAAGAAGGGGGGGGGTCCACTGAATACATCCATATACCTGAGTGCCCCTCCCCCACCGTGGAAGAAAAGCTAGCCAATATATATCGATTACCACAATGCTAACAGTTGAGAGATTTCTGTCACTTTTTTTTAAAGACAAAACATCTCAGCAAAATGCAAATGTGCTGTCCTCAAGAAATTTTTGTAGGGGAACCGATATTCTCCGCCATTTTGATATCACCGCCGTGTAAATCCTATGGGAAGGCGGCCATCTTTGATTGTCGCTCATGGGGGGTTAGTTAGTGTACCTCCAGCATTTTAAGGCTAAGCGTGCCTCACTTCGAGAGTCTTCGCAACGAATTAGCGGGAAAGTTGGCGTACTTTGATCATAGCAAGTTGCAATACATGCTACTTGAAACGCAGACACGGTTTGCGCGCGAAACAAAATGCACACACTGTATATGCGTAAAGTGAAGATTTACGCGATCTGCCTGGATATCGGGACAAACTCCGAATATATCTGTAGGTACAATAACTCAGCTCCATGAGCGACACAAGATGGCGGAGAAAATTGGTTCCCTATATAAATTCCTTGGTTGTGCTGCATCTCAACAGCTCAATATTGCAAATTCTTGGTTGCCTGCCACAGCTATACACTACAAAACAACAGCTACTCTGAAACAATCTTAAGTTGGTTTCAGAGTGCATGAGTGTCTGTCGTGGTGGTCGTAAGACCAGCGTGACGTCAAAATTTAAGTGCGCAAACTCGACCATGTCACATCTGGAAATTTTTGCGGCAGGCTCGACAAGCCGATATATTGATTACCCTGTCGTGACAGTTGCAACAACACAATATTGTGAGTTGGAGTAAATTCAACTTTTCTTGTGACAGACCATCGCGGCAATATGCAAATGTGTAGTGCTACATTACGACAACTAAAAATTGCAAATGCTTGGTCGTCTGTCGCAACTACAAGCTTGGTCGTCTATCCCAACGACAACTACTCAGAAACCATATTTAAAACTAGCTTCAACTCATGACGTTCTTACATAAGGATATACCAAATAAAGCACATACAATATCTTGACAACATCTTTGGCTACAAAAAATCAATGCATCAATAAGATACAAAAATATACGTCCAATTTACAATAAGGCTTTATCTACAGAGAGAAATTTTGCAGATACAATCTGCGTATCTTATTCATACAAATATACATATATAGAATGTTATATACAAATAGTACTTGCTTATTGCAATTTATGTACAGGTCAATTCGTCGGCCACATCACATACTGCGGATCTGATATTTTGAGGCTTTTGTGAAATTTGGCACATAGGGATATTTGAATGTCCTCTACATGTGACCTAAATTTCATAACATAAAATTGATTAATTAATTAGATATTAATTAACTAATTTTGACGCATGTGTCATTTCTATGATTTGACGTTATCACATACAGACATATTTGACGAAAATCTATAATGCGCAAGCCCAGATTGTCGTATCTGTATTTTTTAAGTATTTGCCATTTCACATAGTGACGTATCCGTGTGACGTATTCACCCAAGTTCATTCATTCATTCATATTTTTTGGCAAGTGTTTCACATACAGGCGTATCTGCGGGACGTATTCCCAATTTCGCAGTGAAATTAGGATCGCTTCGATTTCACATACTGACATATTCGCGGCGTATTCCCCAAAAGGTATAATTTTGCGACAATTTTCCATTTCACATTCTGACGTATGCAATTTTCATGCAAATAACATTACTTAGAGATAAAATAGCAAGAAAAAAACTGTTAAAACTTAAATTATTGAATACTTCCTACTCTTTTGAATACATTTGATTACGCTTATGTATTTTTATTCCCTGTACAAGACTTTTGTTTTTTGCGATTTTTTTAAAGTCGTTTTTCACGAAATGCGTATTTTGCAGATACATCAGTATGTGATGTTGCCGACGAATTATCAATTATACTATTCAACCACTTTGGTAGACCCACCATATCATTCCAATCACAACAGTCTTTTTGTTTTTGATTATATCACATACTCAAAGTGGCTGACTTTAGGTATTATGCTCCTATCAGTGTTATGTAAGTAATCCATTAGTGGAGCTTCTGTGCCAATTCCCAGAAGCCCCATTTGTGTATTTACTGCTATTTACCACTATTGGAGCTTCTGTGTTTGAATGTTCCATGCATAAGTGTGGAAACTCAACCATCAGAACTACCATACTCGAGTGCAGAAATCACTTGCTTCTCTATATAGGGAGAAAAAAAATTTCTGCGCTAACTAGTGGATCTTCTGCGCTCGAGCACAGAATACACTTTTGCCGCTATATAGGAAGAAAAATCTTTCTGCGCTCAAGCACAAAAACCCAAGCATAAGAGCTTCTGTGCTTAAACACATAAATCATTTTCATCACTTAATAGGGAAATAAATCTTTCTGCGCAATTCCTCGTAATTCCGCTATCAGATTTTTTCGTGCTCAAACAAAGGAATCACTTTTGCCATTTTATGGGAGAAATATGTTTCAGACAAAAACACTTTATCTTTCAGTTTATATGCAGGGAAGTGCTTCACTGATATTTCTAGACAGAAATGTCTACGTTTTTTTATGGAAACAGTAAAAATTTAAGGCAAAATTTCTAGCAGAAGCCCCACTAGTGGATCACATACATACATGCCTGTCAGAGTGCAACTTATATGAATACGATAAGGATGACACATTGCAAAATACCGTACTACAACAGTGGTTTGGGATCTACTTTGAAATTTGCAGACAGGACAACTATATTAGGCTAACACAGCATGGTTTGAACAATATGACTCCAAAACCGTCTTTAGTTGCAATAGCCATTAAAGAATATTTGCCTAATATTAAGAATATTTTAAGCTGTATGTTACATCTACAACCAGTAAGAAGTTTCTTGAAAAAAGACATCACCCTGATTCTCTCCTATTTTGAGTCAGTAATTGAGGACAGCACAACTAATCGTCTTAGGTGTAATCCATAGAAATCAAGATGCCTGAAACACATGATCCATGGACAACTTTTCTAGTGAGATGCTAATAAGATTCAGTTGATCCTATATTACTCAATTTGCAACAATATCAATAAGATTTGATCTCTAAAAGAGACATCAGCCTAATCCACATGATTTGGTTAATCTTGTGCACAACTGATACCAACTAGATTTGGTCTCTCTAACGAACATCAGCTTGGTCTACATGATTTGGTTAATCCTGCCTTTGCAACTAATACCAGTAAGATTTGGTCTCTCCAAGGGACACCAGTTCCTTGTTGAATATTTATTCTAGCTGGCAGATGAGAAGGTTTGGTTAATCCTTACATGTGCACATCCATTGCTGCCTTTACAGCCAACACTTAGATTTGGTCTCTCTAAGGACACCAGTTTGATCTACATAATTTTGAGTAGTTACGTCACATCATATAGTTCATTCTGGTGGGCAGTTCTGATACCAGTAAGATTCAATCTCTTTTAGGAACATCAGTTTGATCTACATAATTTTGTTGAGTAGTTTCGTCATATCATGTAATTCATTCTGACGGGCAGTTGAGAAGGTATGGTTAATCCTGTACACATCCATTGCCCCCTTCGCAACTGATACCAGTAAGATTTGGTATCTTTATGGACATCACTTTGATCTACATAATTTTGTTGAGTAGTTCTGTCACATCATGTAGTTCATTCTGACGGGCAGTTGAGAAGGTTTGGTTAATTCTGTGCACATCCATGGCTCCCTTTGCATCCGTTATCAGCTGAAAAGAAGAAATAAAATCATAACATAACATATGAGTCAAGATATAGGGGAATCAATCCACTGGATGTCGCATAATGTCATTTTCAACTTTTTTCGATATGACGAGTCACAATTACTAATTTATGTATGCATTTTGTGCAGCAAGAAATGTTCATATGTTCTTTGAAAGTCAGGTCCTGGGGAGGGGGGGGGGGGGGTTCTCAACTTTTTTTACGGGTTGTGCCACACAGGCTTCACAATTTCGACCATTCTATATACCTATAAAAAGGTGATTTTGCGACCCATTGCTATACCGTTTTTCCGCAAAACCCCCCACAATTCTGCCCAAATTGGATGCTTTTTGAAGGAAATTTAAAAAAACCAACCCATTTCTACAATTTGGGTGCATTTGGTCAGTGACAAAAACGCACCCATCATTATACCTAAAATTGTGAAATTATACTCCCAAACTGTGGCACATACCCATAAAGAGGCCCTGCATGTGACGTAGAATACCGTGAATATGGTGGATTGCTTAAATGCATTCAATCGAAGTGTGACCATTATGAAACATTTCATAGTGTCCCATCAATAAAAATGCACCATTATCAGTAGGTTAATTACAGTATTTTATTGAATGGACTGCGATACGCCATTTTTACCATCAGTCCAAATCCTTTGTTTGATATCAATCGATAAAAGCATGCAAGGCCTCTATACCTACATTTTGAACTGAATAGACAGCATTTGAAAGTTACAAATGTGCTATTGAAAATGATGGACCATCATGTCACAAAAGTATTTCCATATTGCCAATGAGGAAGCAGTTTGGGCCACTATTACCAAGAAACAGGAGTTCTCCTCATGCAGTCATATTATTTAATTATTATGGTATTTGAAACATGTATTGTTGAGGCATATTTTTGTGTGAAAGTATACTTGCACATTCAGAACAATTTAGTGAACAAATTAAGTCAAAATCATACTAGTTGGCAGATCTGGTATATTCATGTTGTCAAATATCACATTTTTAACTGGGACAATTTTAGTGAGACATGCTGTAGTCCTGTTCAGGTCATAAACAAAATCAAACAATCAATATAAACTGCACTTGCATGACACGTAAACCCCATGAAGAAGTCTATTCATACAGGGGACCAACAGATTTAAATGACTGAAAATGATAATTGGTTAAATGCTGTTGAGCATTGCCTGTTCATGATAAAGTCAACATGAGTATAACTTACCATTTCTTGTCTTTTACCAGGCTGTCCTCTTCCTGCTCCTGGGTGATCACTGGACAAAGTCAGGAATGTTAAGCTGAAAGCAAATAAAACATACCAATATTTGTTATTATGTCTTAGCAAGGGAAGGCTCACATAGGAACCCAACTGTTACATCATTTACGGTGGTTCACACTATCCTGTTGCTTTGATGGGTGCAGCTGTGGCAAGCAAATACATCATGCTCTTTAGAGCTGTCATGTACAGTTAATTTCAATCTTGGAACTGGAATGACAAGCTAATTGATTAACGGCTTCTAGGAATTTTTATTATCATGGAAATATCAAGTACGCACACTCCAAAATGTTTGTATCAGAGCAACTAAAACTGCCATGCTGAAACTAACATGCAAAAATAATCCACTCATATCAGTCTCTGCTACAGATTCAAAATCTTCCTACTAAATGCCTCATGAAAAGGGAAAAAACATATACAGTGCTCTTTGGTTGTGTAAAATGCCTACGAATCAAATTCTGAAACAAGTTTGCATAGATAATATATGTATCAGCCTCTGCTACAGATTCATTAATGACATCTACTGTTTTGAGCAAGACATAGGTGCCCTTTTGTAGTAAGGATGGCCTACAGACCCAACCAAAAATTTGCCTATGGTCAAATAAGGGAAGGTTAAGGCAGTCAAAAGAAACAACACGGGGCAAATTCATTGCCCAACTTAGTAAAACTTTGCGACTCAAACATACACCAACTCCATTGCTTTATGGCTATCTGAATTAACTGGTTTCTTTCGGTGATTTTTTTACATGGACCATGGTTTTGAATTGTTTTGGACCTTATGAATATTCATACTCAACTCCAATACAACATTCAATATGTTTATTTGTTTAGTCATGCATAATTTCTTGTAGTAAAAGTTGTTTTGGACCTCATGAATATTTGTACTCAACTCCAATACAATATTCCATGTGTTCATTTGTTTAGTTATGTATAATTTCTTGTAGTAAAAGTGAATTTTCAGTGATCTAAAGACTTGACTTTTTTTTAAAAAAGGCTTTTACGATGGGAATTCATAACAATTGGTATATTTTAACGGGTTTGCCGTCGGACAAGTTTTGAACTATCAAGCTTTCATCAGGAGTAGCTCTTGACTTCTCAGGACTTCTTCAGGACAAATATTATAAAGATTTGTGGGCCATCACTTCCCACTGATGACTCGCATAAGCCATTCACTGAAGGCTGCCCCTTGCCAACAGTGTTGAAAGCAGATCACCTCTTTCAGATTGTTGTGGCTCTAAAAAGAGCCTTTCTGAAGGCTTGCCCTTGCCAACAGATTCACACAAAAGTAGGTTGCCCCTTACCTCTAATGAGTTCTTTTGAGATTTACTGTGGCTCTGAAAAGAGTCTTCCTGAAGGCTGCCCCTGGTCAGCAGTTATTTGCACAAAAGTAGGTTGCCCCTATACCTCTAAAGTGTGCACAAATGCCTTGCCTATTAGGTCTTCAACTGATCTACAGACTGGCTGCTTCTCATGACAACAATAGGCACTTCATCATGTGTGTTTTACACCAGCCTGTCATTTTACTTTAACCAGCAAAAAGTATAGACTCACCAGGTATACAATGTATGCAGCGCCCCAAGAAGGAGCATTTGCACAGGGGACCAACAGCTTAACGTAACTATCTGAACTACGGAGCAATTAGAGTCAAGTTTCTTGCCCAAGGAAACAAGGAGATGTAAACCCCCTGGCCTGGGGCTCGAACCCACAACTATAACCTACCTTGCATGAGTAAACTGTTCAGTCTTGACTGGCCCACCATCATTCTCTAATAACTCCCACACATAAACTTTGGATGCCTCGTCCATGACATAAAACACCGACGGGCGACTGCGAGACCACTGTATGTTTTTGATAGCCATACCATTTGTTGAATTGCTCCATGATATAACAGGTAAATCTGGGTGAAGTGAGATTTGAAATTAGATGTCATATTGCATATGTTGTATTGAGTGAGAGTAATGGCTAAATGATTTAAACTTTGGAATGTGACATAGGTAACTTTGTCAGCACAGGAGATGTAAAAAGCTACAATTTTTATTTTTGTGGAAAATGGTATAACACTTTTCACCTGAGTAGCTTGACCATTTAGTGATAATCTCCAAAGTAATTGTTGAGAAAAGTCCCATGGTTTTACAAAAAATGATGTTCAGGGGTTAGTTTGGGTGATGACGACAACATGAAATCCCATATGAGCTTTACTCTAATTAACTAGTGGATAAATAGACTATTTTCCTATTCACGCTGAAAGTACCGTATATCCGGGAACTTTTGCGCAATTGACCATATTAATACATTGTGCGCACAACGTCATATGCGCACAATGTAAATTATGGTTGGTTGCGCAAAAGTTCCCGTATTTGCGGTACTTTCAAGATGCATTGGGCTATTCCAGATGTATTCCGCACCCCCCTATGGAAGGCATGTCCAAATAGGACTTTTCCAGTTGGAATCCAATTCAGGATTCCGATTCCAGCTGTTATTTTGGCCTTAATATGGGACATACGAAAGTGGTCTATTCTTGGTTAAAGCAAAGACTGCTCTTCAACAACACTTATCTAAACCTTCAATCACTATATTTACTAGGTACAGAACTTTCTCTTTGATAATAGGAGCATTTCAAAAACAAGTTATCAAAAGCCCAAGGATACTCAGAATTGGCATGGGGTGCTGCTGTTCAAGCCTTGAAACCATACCAATTTCTTCTTCTTTGTTTTTTGCAAAAAAGTTGACCATTTCTATTCTAATCATTTTGCAGAGAAATATAGAACCATTTTTCACATGGTAAACATCTAAACTTGTACAAATTTGGAAAAAAAGGAAACAATTTTTGTAGAAAATGGTACCAAAGTGAACTTCCCTCTCCCAATCTGGGATCAAGAGAAACTTTAATTTGAGGATGTAAACCTCTGGGGATGTTTAGACCAATCCAACCTACCTGATGTAGTGTTGTACAGTCGTATACTCCCATCAGCACAGGCAACCTACAGGAAAATGAAAAAACATGACAATACAAAAAAGAAAATAGAAAAATGTGCCATACATCAGAATTTAATGTTATGCCTTACAATCCAGTTTTTCCCTTTCTGGCAAATGTATTCTAAGCCCAAATACATTTTCAATTCATTAACCTATGTGCAGTTTGGAACGGTCCCAATAAATGCGAAAACACTGTAATTTGTAACTTAATTACAAGATTTAATTTCATCACTTACTATCATTTTGTGTCCATCTCTCTTTCAAAATGATTGGACTAGACTCCACTTCTTATCATTTTTGCAGTGAGGGGATCCCAACACCTTCTTCATTCCAAGTTTGATACCATCTCCAGCAATGAAGAATGCTGGTACGTATTTGATAGCTGGGTCGAGAGGAGCAGATGAAGTAATCTGGTTAAGAACACCACATGCATTGCTCAGCTGTTTTGAACCCATAATTCTCAATGCCCAATGAAAAAAGAGTCAGTGACTAATACCACTAGGTCACCCGTGTCCACGGTCCAGTGTTCCCGCTAAGGCTGTATGTCGCGAAATTGGCGCATAAGCTCAATAAATTGTGCAAGGTTTCCAAAAACAAAAAATCAAAATAGGGTTTTGGTTATACACAACGTTCACTTACTTCAGTTTTATTCAGATTATATTCAAAATTAGTTTTATTTTGAGGTGATCTTTCCGATATTTGCAATGGCTAGATTTATTTTTTCTTTTATGTCGCTTTGGCGCAAAGTCAAAATCCTAAGCGGGAACACTGCCTTTGTCCCTAAAACTCAATTTAGTTTCTCCATACTTACCAAAAACACTGGCAAACCAAAAGGAGAGAAGTCTATTTGCACAATTTCCACTAGTATATCTGAAAGATAAAATACAATAAATATACAATAAATAAAATAATATTTCAAGACCAAAATGGTACCTTCATCAGTGGGTGGATGTCATGATATGTTGAGATCCAGTGTTTATAGAAGTTGTTCAAGAAGTGGTGTTTTTATTTGTAGATCTAAAACAAAGAATTATAAATTGGAGGAAGTCATATCCTTGTTAAGTGCTAATCTTTAGGCGGGGCGCGGGTCCTTCCTAATATACAGAGCTTCTCTAACTTTCCTGCATCAGTCCTGTTATCATTTCCAGGATTTTAATGCCTCCTCCAATGATGTTTTCAACCTTTATGAATGAACATGCATATATTTATGATATGGATAGTTTTTCAGAAATCTGACTGCATTCAGAAAATGAAAACATGACAATACAATCAGTCATTTAACACATAATTTTCTGGAATATCAGATCACAACTTGTACTGAGGCCTCTTAAGTCTAGACTACAGCCAAAAGAGGGGTTGATCAGTTTAAACCTTAACATCCGTATGCAAAAAACAGGACTAAGTTAGTTCCTGGACTAAGTGAAATTTGATACCTTGAAAATTAACACTTTTTTTGGAATCTGTGATAATTCATTCATTGCTTAAAGATCTATCCTGAAATTTCTATAACTTGGCCATTTGTCTGTTTTGGAACATTGGAACTTTTTTCCAAAAGAACAGAAAATGGTTTAGGCCGGACTAAAATATTTTTCCTTCTAAAATAACTGCAATGATCTAAAATGGACAAATGAATCAAATTGTAAAAGGCTCAGCATAAATCTTTAAACAGATCATAAAATAACACTAAATTTCTCTAAAATTGTGTTATTTTTCAAAATTTCAAATTTTACTTAGTCTTGGACTAACTTACTTCTGTTTTGTGCATACACACCTAAGTGTACATAAACATCTATGTTACAATGGGAATGTGTTCTTCTCAAGACAAAATACAAAGAAGCCTAATAAAAGAAGCCTAATGGTCAAATATAACAATTTCCCCTACCCCTACTAAAAAAAATTAAAATCATGCAATTGAATTGTTCTCATTGCAGTGTTATAGAGATTAGAACTATCAGCTTTTGGTATTTTAAATGGTTTACAAAATAAACTTGCATAGGAAATTACATGACACATGTGCAGACATATATGCAATTTGATTAGGACCTTTCTGTATTTCTGAGCTAGTTGAATGGAACTTGAACCACTATCAAAGCATATCTAGCATAATAATAATAATAATAAAACGGTGCTTATGAAGCGCCTAACACCGGAGTCTCTAAGCGCTATACAATCATAAGAAAACTAAACAGTTACATACAAAATAAAGTTATACATACATACATATATATATATATACTAAGCAAGGCATGAACAAAATACAGTTATATGAAAACAAGGAAATTATTTACCAAAAGCAAGTTTAAACAAATGTGTCTTAAGGCAAGATTTAAATTGATTGACAGTTTGACAATTCTTTACATGAAGTGGCAGAGTGTTCCAAAGGACAGCAGAAGCTTTTTGGAAAGAACGATCACCATAAGTAGCAGTAGCTGTTGATGAAGACACAATTTTAAATTGAGAAGCAGAACGTAAATTGCGAGGTGGAATATACTTCTTAACAAGGTCCTGCAAATACACAGGTGCCAACCCATGTAGAGATTTGTATGTTAAGCATGGTAACGATGGCATTGGAGGACTGAGTTAGGAATGTACAAAATTTCCAAAAACAAATTCCCTTTTCACATTTAAACTAGGCCATGTTATTTCTATGACATTCACTCACCTATATGATCCCTGTATATCCTTGGTGGTACTTTACCGCCATGTCTGGCACCATGGAGAACTTGACCCTGAGAAATGAAGAAAATACTCAGTGGCTAGCTATAGGTGGATATTGGATCGGGATGCGAGAGGTCAGGGGTTCGAATCCCAGGGGGAACAGGACATTTTTGTTTGACATATTTGGACTTAGATGGTTTTAAATGTTTGGGAGTTAGGGTTAATTGACTATGCATATTATACACTTTATTTACAATTAAATAAGATTCTTTAATCAAATTTCACAATCTTCTAAATTCCAGTGTGTGGATATTTTAAATATGATTCTTTTCAAAATAATCTTATTTATCATTTACATTTGTGATTTTTTCTGGTCATTCTAGACATTTGGGATCAGTAATTTCTCTAATATTGATGCAACGTTCTGAAAATAAGGATAGTTGCATTCACCTAGCAAGGAAAATACTAAATATTTATATACAGCCAGCTTGCTACAACTTGTATTTTAATTTTTTTGTATGATAACTTACTGAGTCAGTAGCAACAAAGAACTGATTGGGATCCAATGGCGATAACTGCATATGGCATGTCTTCATAATATCTCCTCCGAGGCCCCTGGGAAATATGTAAATGAATGAAAAATCACAAACATTGGCTTCAAATTTGTTAACTTGATACAATGGCAATTCTACAAAATAGACAAAATATTTTCAATATATCAATTCAGACCCAAGATTGAAGTTGCAACCAATAAATATGGGCATTATGATTCAGATACCGTACATCACTTTTACAACTAAATGTGGCTTCAAATTCTAATTTTTACTAAAACTCATTTGTTGCTATATATCAGAAATTAAAATGGAAATAAAACTACTGAGCCTAAGTGTTTCTAAGTTTGACACATAGTGCCACACTGTCACAGTAACATAATTTGTCCTGTTCGTTTTCACAGCAATTTTAGGATTCCCTGTGTTTCCTCAGACTTATTTTCACACCTGGTGATGGTGTGTGACATAGGTTTGCTCACTTCAGGCATGGGGAAGCACCAAATCAGAGAGGATTAATACATTAAAAACGTTATTAAACATTTGTGTTGGTATTTGTGTCTTTAAATAAGCTAATTAAATTCAAACTGTGCAACATATCATACCTTGAAGGGCCCATTGCCAGAGATACAGAAGATGTTTTGATGAGCTTAATCTTCCCACATGGAACAAGTCCTGAAATAAAATCAAAATAAACAGCAAATTAATGATAAAAGTTACTACTAGTCATGAATTTCAAGATATATATCAAGTCCATCAATTCAACCAACCAAGTATAACGGTTAACCCTGCAAGAATTCAGAAAATTGAAAGGGTGAACCAGTACTTCTGCCCATCTTCTTGTTACACGGGGAGCCAAATTATTATACCTCAGAATTTTTCCAGAACAACTCGCTAGCTAATCGTAACGTGTAAACCTTAACCTGATAAACAGACAATATGTATGCAGGCATGAGAATGATTTTTTAACGAAAATATCTGAATTTGGTTAAAAAATATCCCACTAAAATGGTTAAATCAAGCCCCAAATTATCTAAAATTTGAATTCATAAAAATATCTGAAATCAGGTATTTATTTGAAAATTCTCATGCCTGTGTAATGTGTATTCAATTTCATGCGCAAACTATTTCCTTCTTTCTGGCTGTGTGTATTGCAACTTTCTTTGAGATTAATATACAGATTTATATTACAAAGAGTCCTTAAGTGGTTGCACATACATCCAAAATATGATGGAGGCATACAAGCTCTACACAATTTCCAAAACCTCTCTACTCACCTAAATCTGACTCAGAGCCTGCTTGATCAGGTTTCTCCAACTCAATTACAACCTGTATAAAAGGACAGAAAGGTCAGTATAAAGAAATCTCTATGATCAGATTTTTGATAATTTTGTGTAAATATTTTGACATTTCTCGACCCAATGACCCCATGGATGACATGTGATCAAACATTTCTGAACACCCAAAAGTCCTGCCCAAGGACATTTTCATACAAGTTTTGTCGAAATCGGTTTAAATCTGTAGATAAAGAAGCATTTTAAAAGAGTTTTGAAAATAACATTGTTTGGCCCCAATGACCTCCGTTTGCAAAATTATGAACACCCCATAGCCCATCTACCCAGAGACCATCCTTTGCAAATTACACAAAACAAATCAAACATAGTGTATTCGAGAAGAAGCATATTTTGAAATGTTTCACGATGGATGATAGACGCATCATGATTCTATAAACCCAGCACTATGTGCATGGGTTGAAAATGGACAATTATGGCTCTATTTTTACCTCAAAATAACACTCTTTTAAGAAAACTTTCTAACATGTAAACATCATTTTTTGTCAACGGAAACAGGGCTTCATCGATACAGGTGAAGTTTTTGGAATTTGAAAGCATTTTTAGCGGTGTCTGGAGACAAGAACCTTGATGATAATCAGCAATTTTAGTACATTTTACAAATTTTTTAAAGCTTGGTGTTTACCCCATAATTTCCCTAATTATTCGAAACTCTGCCCTCTTTCCGAAATATTAACCTTGTTGTCTAGAGGGGGGAGAACATGGGAGCTATTTTAGTTTGGTTAATATAGCTTGATAAATCAGTGACTTTTGTTCCTTATTACGAACAGAGTCCTTAACTACATAATTCCCATAGTCAACTATAGCTCTACAATGGAGTGTAAATTGTCCAGGTGAGATATAAATCACACTGCAATGTTTCAATAGTGAACAGGGTCCTTATCTACACTATTACCATGCTCAACTATAGCTCTATAATCGAGTGTACATTATCCAGGTGAGATATAAATCACACTGCAATGTTTCGATAGTGAGCTTTAACTCTTTCACTCCGGAATATTATTTTCACAATCCGTCCTATTTCATCGGAACACTGCTCTGAGCGGCTCACTGTGACCTCACTTTATGATAGCATACGGTAATTGTAGAGCGCAAGTGTTGTTCTCTTTGCTAATAAAAATGATGGCACTGGATGGGTCTTTGTTTCAACTGCTTGCTGGCGAATTTTTCAACTAATTTGGGCTTGCTGTTTTTTTTAAAGCTTTTTGCAAAAGTTGTGTCGAAGTAGAAATTCCGGCCAATCGTGCATGCTTTTGCAAGCCGCTGTGAGCGGCTTGCGTGAGTGAAAGAGTTTAAGAAGAGTGATAGTATTCGCTATCATGAAACATCAAAGTCTGAATAATAAATGTATAGGATGCTTACTGAAAAATTAATGACTCCCTTTTCTTCTAATGATGCTAGTTGAAATGATAAACCAGATGTGTTATCTGTGAATAAAAACATATCAACAAATCAATTATTTGCAACATTTGTTAGCTTAGTTAAGTGGTTAGCAAGCAAGATTCATAATACAGAGACCCAGGTCTCAGCCCCACTGGCCCACATCTGTTGCTTTCTTCGGCAAGAAACTTTACTCTAATTGCTCTGTGGTTTGGAAGCCACATTAAGCTATTGATTCCCTGTGCGAATACTTTACATTTGGATACTGGATACAGTGTTTACCTAATATGATAATTAAGGATAATAACACTATCTTTAGTTTGTGTTGATTTAAGCAACATTTGATGAAAAAAGCAGCCCTGTTTTATGAAACCAACAAACCCAGTTATGAATTTTGGTAAGCTGGTAAGATGAAAGTTCAATCCATAAAGTTGCCGTCAATGTTTCCCCGTATTGCCATCGCCCACTGCACGTAGCCTAGGTAAGCGTTACTACACTTGACTATTGTTTGACAAAAACTCCAAAATTTTTGGGTACCGGGTATCCGCTCAAAAAATATCAAGAAACGCAGGCATAAAAATGCCTGAAATTCCCAGCATTAATATCTATAATGCATTTAAGGTGTGTAATTATTTTGTTTTGCATGTCTAGAAGATTTCACCCTGTTGAAAAGCTCTTAAGAGACCAACTTTTCTTCACTTTTTTATAACATCCATTCCTCATGACTTACCACTAGCACTATCACTTTGCATTGAAGCTTTGAGACTTTCTTCAGCAGCTACAATAGGTTGTATCGTGATTACAGGACTATGATGGTTGTCTTGACTTTGTATCCCATCAGTACTAAATGTTGGCACTCGTATAGTCCACTCCTGGCCATCTACAACATGAGTAGTATGCATTGATGACAGCTCTCTTAGATCCCATACAATGATAGAGCCATCAACCTGTTGCATAAATAATTTAAGTAAAAATTAATCAAAATGTAAATGGGAGCAATGGTATTGTCTTCCCATATTGGGCATAACTTTTTACAGCAAATCGGGGCAATTATTTCTATTGAAAATCTACACCAACCTGGCCAATTGCATTTCATTTAGAGAATTTAAATGCATGCCATATATATAACTGAGTCTCAGATGATAATCAATAGAACCTTATCATATTCATCATAATTTGGCTGAATGATTACTACAATTTCCTAAAAGAGTCTTGGGCCATGACTGATACCTGTTCTTAAGAGAAATGTCAACTAACTCTCGACGAGTGCACGCTGAGTGTACTTTTAAAAAAGAGCTGCCAAACCAAGGCACATGACTCTTGTCCTCTTGTTGAGCCTATGCTCTGATTGGCCAAGTTACAGCAAAGCTAGTTTGTTTTTTCTATTTCTATCTGTATCGTTGGTTGAGTAAATATAAGCCAATGGTTCTTTGCCTGGTTCTAACAAAATGTAAAACATAACATGTGTAACTTACAGTTCCACTGAATGCAAGAGTTGACTTGGTAGGACTAAAACAACAGCATGTTGGAGTTGATTTACAGCTTAAAATTCTGAAAGAAGAATTGAGAATAAATGAAAATTTCTGTTATTCAAGTTTTAAGTATTGCATTATTTACAACAAATGACAACAAGGGTTTCAACAAAACTATTTATTCTAAACTTAACCCTAGCTAGATAGACTCACCAGGTATACACTGCATGCAGCGCCCCAAGAAGGAGTATTCGCACAGGGGACCAACGGCTTAACGTGACTATCCGAACCACGGAGCAATTAGAGTAAAGTTTCTTGCCCAAGGAAACAAGGAGACGTAAACCGCCTGGCCTGGGGCTCGAACCCGCAACCTCTGTATTACGAGACCCTGCTCTAACCGCTCGGCCACGCTCCCCTCTTAAACAACAATTCAACACTTAATGAGACATATGTTAACAAATATACTTTAAATAGCTGCCATAAAATTGAAACAGATACTTTTTAAAGAGTCTAAAATGAAAGCATGAGGTAGCTTACAAGATCGATACAAACCTCTTCACTAAATATTTTGAATTTGTCTTACGGCAGCTAGAAATTTATTCAGTGGTTCATTTCCGTCAAAATCAGACATACAATTTATTCCGTAGCAAAAATGAGGTAACGGAGTATTGGGCACTAAAGCTTATAGATTTCAGTTAATTTTTGAGCTACAAAAAGACACATTCTCAAAGTTTTGCATAATCCTGGTTGCATGACAACCCACTAATGTGATCATTTGACAGAAGACATTTTAAGTTGTAATTCTAAATACAAGACATATAGTTTCAAAAGAAGTTGACCATTCATTTGTTGTAATATCTATGTATTTACTCATTTGTGTCATGATTTTTAATAAGTCTTCATATGTTTTTACTCCAGCTGATCTCCAACTGACCTTTAGTCTTTCTTGGGGTACCCAAACTTTAAGATTCCAGTTTCTTGTATAAGCAAAATTAATATTTATTGGACAAATTAAAAAAAATGCATGCAAGGAGTTGCATTTATAAACAATGGGGCCTTGTATCCAGGATTTTTGTTTAAACTGTCCAATAAATTATTGTTTGGTCTATAGTTAACCCTGTTATTCCGGACTCTATTCATTGATTCTACTAACCAAGATAAATTCAGTTCCAATTCTCATGGTTTATTTACTAAAGTTACCAATACTTACTTGTGTGGCCTAGAAGGTTCATTAACATTCCAAACACATAGTAATCCTTTGGTTGATACCTGCAAACAAGTCAGAAAATGTTGGTGTGATTACTGCTGAATAAAATTCCATTGAGGACCCTGGTGCAAACCTATGTAATGAGTTGCTACATGCAGGGGCATGAGAGACTGTTTTACACACACACACCCCCCCCCCACACACACACACACACAAAGAGTAAATAGGCTAGACTGAGGGAAACAAGTGAAATGACAATAGAGGCCAAAAGTAGCTGAAAAGAAGTACCCTCACATTAGTGTGCATGATAAAGCTAGCAGAATGTTCAGACCACACAGCCAAATTATTGCCAACATTTTACTGTACTTTTCCTTACAACCCTACCAAGTACTGAAAACCAGGTTATTTTTGCGGGGGTTTAAGTTTCTTGAATTTCATGGATCATCACTAAACCATGAAAAAAAACATTGGGAATATATGCATGTTATGTGCAGTGTTATATCATGAAGCTTTGGGTTATGTCATGAAGCTTAAAAACGATCAACTAACATGTGTGATTGTCACATTTTGTGAAAAATTCTGCTCACAATAGGAGTAAATGTTGATGTGCTTTGAAGTGCCAATGGATCTATTTCATGGGGACGAATTGCTACTCCTCTCCCCTTGACACCAAAGTAAAAAAGGACAAATTTTGTAAGAGGACAATCTGTACCGCTGCACGAGTGGTCGTGAACACCTAACAGTACTAACTTATGATCCTTGCTAAATTATGATACCCCATACCTTTAGTGTTGCGATAAATATAATAATTGCTTAAATTATATTGTAAATTGCAATGTGTACTAATGCGGTATAAGATGTAAATATCACAGTTTTAACCAAATTGATAATAAAGTATTAACTTCAATATCTAAAACACGTACATTTCTTAGAACCCACCCCTCCCCCCCCCTAAATTTGACCCCAAATTGAACTTACCATGTCTGACGGGCTATGAACAGTCAGCAAAAGATTGGTCTGAACAGGATGAAACTGTGCATGGATCACATGGCGCCCTTTCAGGAATTCTAGTTGCGAGTTCAATTGAGTGTAGCCTTCACTGAATATGATGCTTCGTTGGTTGCTCTGTAAGTTTGCTTTGGCATTCTCACTGCTTTCTTCTTCCAATAATATACTGATAGCCTGTTGTAATGAAATCAAATGTGCATCAATTAGCGAATGGTTAAAGTCCAGATATGTGCAGGTATTTGTCGCTTACAGCTGGGTAGACCGTCAGATGGCATAAACAGCTTTGTACTCTAACTCTCAAACTAATTGCGTAAACTACATAAAAGTATACATTTTTTGACACAAGATTTTTACCCTGAACATGATGATGATATCGGTTTTTGACCAAAATTGTTGATTTTGGCAAAAAGTGCCAAAAACCATATTTTTTGCGCCTAAATTTCTGGAAAGCTAAACTAAATTTAGCATTCGTGAAATGTTGAACTTTTTTTTTGCTTTTTGGAATCTAGAAACAAATGTCTAGGAAGTGTTTTCTGAAAAAACCCTTCCTAGACATTTGTTTCTAAATTCCAAAAAGCAAACAAGTTCAAAATTTCACAAATGCATATTTTAGTTAGGCTTTCCAGAAATTTTGGGGCAAAAATTATGTTTTTTGGCATTTTTGACCAAAATCGACATTTTTGGTCAAAAACCGATATCACCAATATGTTCAGGGAAAATCCACTTCTAAAAATGTATACTTTTATATGGTTTATGCAATTAGTTTGAGAGTTAGAGTACAAAAACTGTTCATACTAGTTGAAGGATTTATCACTTAAAATTGGGGTCCAGCTATCCACATCACGTAATATTGTTTTTTTCCTAGTCTGACTGTAAAATAAATGTATTTTGGTCCATCTTGGCTCAGCAGTAATAACGCTTAACCTGCTTTTCCAGGGCATGTGGACTTGCAACAATCGCAATTCAATCAAAACGATAGATGCATAAAATGTATGACATCCGAAAGAAACAAAAGTAATGGCATGTAATATTATATTTCAAATCTGATTAAATATTTCAAATTTATGGAATTCTGGAAATTGACATAATAATGATATTGCCACACTACCTTCACAGTTAATAATTATCTGATGCCTTCCTGGTTTTACCCTAGAAGAGCATCTGACAACTTCATTGACATGCATATGAGAGGTAATGCAATTCTCAAGGACATTACATATCATCATCATCAACATCACGCTCTTGTCTGAGTCGACATAGCGCCCTCAATAATATTGTTCCACTTTTGCCTGTCGGCTGTCAAAGTTTGCAGATCTTTGTAATACTGTAAACGGGGTTATTTTCGCGAGGGTTTAATTTTCGCGAATTTCGCGAATCAACATCTAACCGCGAATATAACACCTCGCGAATACATTCATTTTATGTGTGGGTCTATTTAATAAAGCTTTTAAACGCTAATTTAAGACGCGCGGAAATGTCGTGATTGTCTGGTTTCGCGAAAAATTCTGCTCGCGAAAATATTCCCGTTTACAGTATATGTTCATCTCCAGAAGTTGATTTTGAATCATTCTGAACCAGGTTTGCTTTGGTCTACCTTGTGGCTTTATTGTTGGTCTTTCGAGTTCCTGCAGGGATTTTCTTGCTGGTGTTTCATAGGGAAGTCTCATTAAGTGACCTAACCAATGGAGGTGCAGAGTTTTAATGATGGTGCTCAGGCTGTTTTGGTTAGATCTTTCATAGAGTTCTTCATTGGTAACGTTATCTTTCAAGTTTAAATTTAGGCATCTCCAGGTAATGACCGTTGGAAGACGTCGATTTTGTTTTCCGTTTTTTTATCCATTACATTACATTACATTACAAAGTAGATTCAAAATCCTGACTCATAATATTCCAATGGATTATGCATGTCTACAAGATAAGTGTACTATCAGAAGTCAGTTTGTGGGCCTTGGTTGTTTGAAAATGGATTTCTCTTCATTTTTTCATGATTATATCAAGTACATGCTGTATTCATTATTAGGCAAAAAAAAAAGATTGTTGTTTTGCCCTCAGCGACTGACCCTATTCAAAAAAAAAAAATAGGGTCGGGAAAGCACCCAATTTTGCTCAGATTGGGTGTTTTTTTAGAAAATATTTTGAAAATAGTGGAAAATGCACCCAAATTTCATAATATCAAGTACATGCTGTATTCATTATTATAGAAAATACATCATGACTTTCAGAGAAGTTGCATTATTACTTCGCAGGAAAGTGTCTCTGACTGCAATGCTTTGCATATTGCATATAGCATTTTGCAGCGTGCCCCACACCTAACGTGTTCCGCATCTTGGACACTCTCTCTACCTCTCTCGAAATCAATCATTCTGATGAAGGACTTGTCTAACACGTTAGTTCTTATATTTATATTAAAAATTGTAGAATCATATAAAAACCCTTTCATCTCTATTAAAGTCACTCCATGCAATACAGGGTGGAGCAACCTATTTTATAACCATACCTGGCCAGCTTTCTTTAAGAATCTATTCAATTTGAGGCTATCTTCTTCATTCAAGGGACCATCATCATCTTGCTTCTTCCCAGCACCTAAAAAATAAAAATAGGTCAAAAAGTGTCATGTTTTGCCAAAAATGGTGGCAGCAGTGGGATTTTTGACATTTGTGGATCAATTTTTGACAATATCTCAAAAGCAAAGAAAAAAAAAACCAAAAATTTGAAAAATATGTTCCTATAGATATTGCTTTCTAGATTCTAAAAAGTAAAATGGTTCGAAATTTTACCAAAGCAACATTTAGTAAGCTTTTCTGTAAAATGTTGGACCCCAAAACATGATTTTTGGACCTTAGGGCCAAAATTACACATTTTGGTCAAAAAATGACCTCACCATCATGTTCAGTATGCAAATCCGCTTCTAGAAATATATACTTTTATTTGGATTTAATTATTCGTTGCTGGATTACAGAGCAAAAAATATTTCTGAAAATGAAGGTTTGACAGGGTCCTAAAGGAATTCGTCATGCTAGAGTTACACAGATATTCCTCAAGAAAACTAGCCCTACCTCCAGATGCAGCAACCCCTTCGGCTGGGTGCTGGGTCCATGTTTCTGTGCTTTCAATAGGATCAGTTTGGATATCTCTGTCTAGATTATCTTCATTGTATTGGACAAATGCCTGAAATAGAAACAAAGTCATAATGGTAGTGAGTTTATAAAGCTCCACCATGATATATAGAATCCATTTATCAACTCATTCTCATCATTTATTGATCAAACATCATAATTAAATACAACTTTTGTATGTGTAGGCATTTGGGAAATGAATTGGACAAATTGAGTCCAAGTCCAAATATTTCCAATCTGACAATTTTCCTGAAAATGTATATTTAATAGAATACTCTATAGATATGAAAGAAAGACACCAGACTACCTATACCTATACAGCCACTTGTAATGAAGTTGTCAGCTGCCATTGGGTTCAAATTTGGGTATATGGTCCGCCCATTTGTGTCCTGCCGATATAAAATTTGAGTGCAGTGATCCAGTTTTGTGCAGTGACAATCTGCACAATTACTACTTTACACACAAGGTACGTAAAACTGGTTCATGCCGGAATTTTGCTGAGTCTGGTATCTTCCCTCTATGCCGAGCGGTTAGAGCACAGGTCTCTTAATACAGAAGTTGTGGGTTTGAGTCCTGGGCACGGCGGTTTTCCTCTCCTTGTTTCAATTCCTTGAGCAATGAACTTTGCTTGCTCCGTGGTTTGGAAGTCACATTAAGCCGTTGGTCCCCTGTACGAATAGACTCCTTCATGGGGTATGCATGTCATGCAAGTACAGTGTATGATTGATTGATTGATTGATTGATCTAGGGAACAGTATAAGTTGTTTGATGTCTTTGTCTTTAAGCACAGTGATTCAGTTTTGTGCAGAAATTTGTCAAGTCTGGTATCTCTCCTCTATCTAAGGAATACTCCTTGTCCACATTTTAATTACACTAACCTGTTTGGTATTTGACCTGCCAAAGCTCTTGATATACAACTCATATTCCTTGACGGGAGCCATATCAAACAGATCAAATGCAACCACATCTAACTCAATTAATCGCATCAGCTCTTTGCCTCGTTTCCTAGTGTGCGACATAACCTGCTGGTCAAGGGTTCGTTGCTTAGCGGCAACAAAATTGATGTACGAGCGACTTGATTTGGCAGTACCAGCTCTACTGGAACCAGCTGGAAGAAAATGAGACAAACGATAAACAAAATGTTATCACAATGTAATCTGGGCTATGAATATACTATGATCATTACTAAATAGGTGGTAATTGGTGAGGTCTTTCTTCATCTGCAAAGTAATCCCACTTATACCATAGATACAGACGTGCAAGCCACATGTGCAATATGCACTGCATCTGTTGACGTTGGGCTTTGTTTAGCTGCAAACAAAACTTTACTATATAAATTCATGATGTGAATAGGCTCACCTATTTGGTGTTGATCAAAGTACAGTAGTGCATTTTCAAAGTAAAGAGAAACATTTTAAAATTGTTTTTCACTTGATCAAACTAGGAGAACACTACTTTGATTTCAGAACCTTATACCATTAGTCAATATATGACTCTGCTGAAAGAAGTCAATCCGGAACATTACGTACATTTAGCCCCTATAGTAAAAGTTTCAATTACGTAACTCATCCAGTTACTGGATCACGCTGTTTGGTGATCAATTTATAGTCCCAAACCAGAAAGCGTGAACTAGTTGTCTGGTTGATAATCGGATTACACGTTACACTTCGATACTGAATTATTGATGCATGATCGCACAAAAAGAAAGGATTTACGCATGAATAGCGATTCTGTAACTTCGTGTTACTTCTATCCCGATATTGGGTATTTTGGATGTGATTCATATAGGCGACATCTGAGTGTCATAAGAAAAATGGACTTTTCAGAGTCCATATAGATTGACATCACTCAATGCTTGTCCTTTCTTTGAATGAAGAAGTGCACAAGTATAAAGTTGACTTCACTCAGTAACCGATAGACCAGTTTCGTATGTCCCATAATGCATCTTGAAAGTACAGCAAACGCGCAGTTGACCATAATACCTTCTGCGCAAATGATGTCATGCGCAGAACGTTGTAATATGATCGTTCATGCAAAAATGCCCATATTTGCGGTACTTTCAAGATGCATTATGGGACATACGAACTGGTCTATTGCACACAGGTATAGGTGTTTGATTAGAACAATCGTTAAAACCTTAGTAAAAGTGCCCACAACAAAATAATTTTTATTTAGCTATCACTTTGGAAAATATCAAACAAACATGAATTCACAATCATTTCTAAATGCATATTCAACCCGGGGGGGGGGGGGGTACTCAAACTTGGTTTGGATAGGTACGTGCATCTGGGAGAATTGCAAAAAAACACCCATTCAAATACCAGTTTTCAAGAAAAAGGGACCAATCCATATGCCAAATCTCCCAAATTTTGAGTCAACATTTTGCGAAGAAAAAGGACCGATTGAAATACCAGAGAGCCTGATTTTGCTACCCAAATTTGTGGCACGTCCCCGTAACCCCTTTTGTACTAAGTACCCCTCCCTCTGGGTATGAAACCCCTTTCCCCATTTTTCTTGTTTCACATCATCCCTGAAAATGCATTCTCAATGATTAATCTTCAACCATGTGGTGTTTTGCTTTTTAAAGCATATATGAATGTTACTTTATTATTTAGCTGAGCACCCCCTGTCAATATTTGAAATGATTAAAGCTATACTTACCACTTGATGTTGTATCCTGAAATCAATGAGAGAAGATGAGAAAAAGCAAATTTGTTTAAATGATAATAATTTGATAGGATAACAGTAACTTTCAGATTATCATTTCAGTTTCAGGCCTTCATTTTTAAGGCAAGCTAGAGTGATTGCTCTCCTCTGCTCACCTAAACAGTCTCTTAGAAGAGCAATTTTCAGCTCACCTTAAACTGATAAAACAAGTTTATATCTAAAGGTATGACCTCAATTTACTCTTCTGACAACTCTCCTTGCACCTTTCTGGAGAGTGATCTATAGCTCTTCTTCAATTTTGAGTTTGAGAGCATGTTCAGTCTTCACTGATCAACAACTTGCCGTATATCCTTGTACCAGAGAGTATAATTGTTTATTCATTTTCAACCCGCAGTTGATATTCAAATTAGTGCATCATAACCGATGCCATGTTCATGGAAGTGCCCCTAAAACATAACAATTTAAGTAGCGAAAATGGGCATACATCCAGTGTTGCCAAATATCATTGTTACATCATTTAAATTACACATAATGAAATATAAAAGTTACAATATAAAAATCACAGTCTGACTTTTAAAAAAATGTTGCACAATAATCACCATTCTGTACAGAATTTGTTTTTGTCAAAAAAAAAAAATCTTACATGTTCTGTATGACAAGGCATATGTTACAAAATCAGAATCTATTTACAGTTTCAATTATCCCCGACTTAAAATACAAAGTGCTTACAACAAATGAACTCAAGATGACATCCTCCATTAAAATGATTTTTTCATCAAATACCCCCAAAATTTCTCATTTCAAAGGAAAAAATAATCCAAAAACAATATCTATTTTGGGTTTCCTAAGTAAGAACAATAAAAGACCTAGGTAGCTAGCAAATTATCATAAGATAGGTCCATAATGGTGAAAAAATTAAGCTTATATGTGCAATAGTCTCCATATGTATCAAATTTTCAAAAATCTCGGGATAATGTCCCACACCCTAATCATGTATCAAGTTTGTGTTCAAAACAGGTGGGACTTTAATCGATCAGAACACACATAATGTCTTCTGGAGGAAGATTTGACCTTTCATTCAAACATCCTACAGATTTCCCACTAAATGAAACCACCATACATACCTTGTGTCTTTTTCCACTCCGCATAGCTTGATTTTCACTCGCCATAGCTCTCCTTATTTCATCCAGTTCAGCACTACTTTCCTATCAAATGTGAAGGGGGGGGGGAAAGTCAATAATACGGTACATAAGTAAAAGCAACTAAAATTGTGTATTTGTAAAGAGATTCTATATAGAAAACCAGCCATCAATGATACATAAGGTGTAGTTGTCACAGTAGCTTCAGAGATGCCACAGGAAGGGTTCAAATTTTCCTGAAAACATCCAAAAACTTCATTTACTTAAGTTTGAATAGTAGTTCTATACACTTAGAAATTTCCTGAAAATTACAAAATCTTGACCAGTAGCATAGCCAATAGGAGGAGAAATATTGAAAAGTTTGACATTTTTGGTAGAATTGTCAAGACACAGCCAACAGATCATGGTAAATCCGTCCCTTTTTGACAGGACTATTTAACCTATGAACAATAAGAAGGTAAAAAATATGTCTCAAAGCTTTTCATATTATGTTTTGCTTGTCAGTTTTAACATTAACGTTTTAGTTTTAGGAAAAAAGGATTTGCTACCTGCCCGAGCTAGGAAAATTAGATATAAATTAAATGCATGTTCCCCTGATCAAAACACTTGTTTACAGCCACATGTTATTCTATAAGTATAATTTTGTAAAACACCTACCCTATTAACTCCACTTTTTCTCTCATCTTGGTCTTCATCTTTATCACTCAGTTCATCCTCTTCATCACCATCATCATCTTCAAAGTCATCTTCATAGTCCTATTCAAAGAGAAGAAATATTACATAAAAGCTTAATGAATATAGCTTAGAAGACTTCAATTTGAAGGCCTTTTAATCTATTTTGTCAAAATATAACATTGAATGCTATCAATTCAATTTCTAATATTAATTCTTTTACACAAAATCCACATCTTTTAATTTTTGATTAAAAAAATCTGAACAAAAAAATCTAAAAACACCTTGCTTTACATTTTAGGGTAATTTATTGGTCTGTTGATATTGTTTTAACTTGGTCTTGGTTTGTCTAGCTTATTTCTGTTTTTTTTCCTTTTTGGTCATTTTGTGGGACCATATTAGAATAGAGTTTACAACGCACTTTCTTCGTGACAAAAAAGACCAGAGAAAAAATATGCATATGATTGCCCAGATAGTCATTATTGTTCATCTATAACTGTTTTAACAATTTATCACTTGGTTGACTTAAATCCTTGAATCCCATCGGTCGAAAGCCAATTAATATATACGTATTACATATTTCAAGTCTAAAAATAACCTTGACCGCGTAATCAAAAAGTTATCACGCAGGAATGACTGCGCTTGATGTGTTTTTATTGCGCGCTTGCAAAAGTCGCGCACGCAAACTTATCCTGAAACCGTGCAATATGGTTATATATTACCTGTTTGGCAAATCCGTATTGCTTGGTTGACTTTTACCATTTATGAAGACAATTTAGGTAAATTTGTAATCTAATTCTGCATAATTTACGTTTTAATAATAACATCCATGCCTACACCAATCGATAAATTCGTTAACCCCTGTTTGTTCTTACGCAATACAGAAGATATCTATAGTTGGGTGCTGTATCACTACTGCACCCAACCATATATATCTTTCTGTATTGCGTGAACAAACAGGGGTAACTAATAGTATCTCATGTATCGGCGCTCAGAGGCTTCTTGTATTAAGCGCCTAAAAATGTCTTTTTATTATTATTATTATTATCAACACGAATCTTATTTTTATACAAAATCATATAGTACAGCTTTCACAACATCGAGGTGCTCTTCATGTAAATTGATTTGACAAATAAATATGAAATGAAACAACTTAAAAATGCCATCATCAAGTTTTTGTGAATAGAGTATAGTACCAGCATCTTTTTGTTTATTCCAGTGTGGAGTCATAAACAACATAATTTGTCTGGAATCTGTTGCTAATATTTACATTCTATTTATGAAGGTATTCTAACCAAAAATCCCGGGTTTATAAACAGAAATATGTTCATAATACAGATTAATTTATAACAAATGGTGTACATATATATCAAAATCCATCTGCTTGTATAATACACTGTGAAAACCAATTTCAATATGATAGGGTGTAAAAGGTAAAGATCAATATGTCATTGACAAACACATCCTCAATATGGGTTGAATTTTGGCATTTGGTGTAATAGTATTACATTCTTCTACTGCACTAGCCTAGAAGAAAACCTCACTTTAACATATTTTTATAATGCTTGGGCAGGTAAAGACATCCGCACGTGATAAAAATAAGCTGACGCATGGATGCATCATTGTTGATTTGTGATGAACAACTCTGTAGTATGTTTGAATACCTAACTCTGTTGCGATGTGATGCGACATTCAGGCCTTCATTTTTAAAAAGCTTGAGAGCGATTACTCTCCTACCGCTCCTCTGAAACTCATTTCTGAAGAGCTGTTTTTAGCTCCTCTCACTTACTGAGACCAAATACGTAATGTTTGCCAAAATTCGAAGCTCTATACTGAGAAACCAAAACGAGACAGCAATTTTTGTCAAAATCATTGCAAATGAACACATTTTTAAGGAAAGTTCAAGACAATTAATCTTTTGTTTATTGCTGTAGGTGGACCTAACCCTGCTTAATATTTTGACAAAAGCACTTTGAATTCGAAGTAACCTTAAACAGTTAAAACAGGACTACTAGCATATGCAATTACTTGGAGAGAAAGGTACATTACAAAGTTGAAAATTTGACCCCAACGGAAAGGTCAGGCGATGGGGTCACCATTGACACTTTTGATCGCTGGTCCAAGACGTACAATTTGACACCTTAATCTTTGAAATCGGACAAAGTTGAAAATTTGACCCCAACAGAAAGGTCGGACGACGGGGTCACTATTGACACTTTTGATCGCTGGTCCAAGACGAACAATTTGACACCTTAATCTTTGAAATCGGACAAAGTTGAAAATTTGACCCCAACAGAAAGGTCGGACGACGGGGTCACTATTGACACTTTTGATCGCTGGTTCAAGATGAACAATTTGACACCATAACCTTTGAAATCGGACAAAGTTCGTTCGTTTGCAGTGCGAGAGGTCTCGAGTTCGAACCCCGCTGGTGCCAAAAAGTTGAGTGTGCTTGAAATTCCCTTGGACAAGGAACTAACTGCTTATTGTCTTGTGGAAACCCGTACGAAACTTGGGGAGCTGATCCGGGTAGCGATGGTGCATGTCTGATCAAGGTTCAGCGCCCCTTGAGGTTGCGGCAAAACCTGAAATGATGCTTGGTGTGGAATGGAGCTTACTTGGGCCACAGTGGTCAGCGAACGCCTGTAAAGTGTGCAGAGGCCGAGTGGTATTACAA
>JXSR01S005518.1:43134-56531 GCA_000969725.1 Ophiothrix spiculata | reverse complement strand
ACATTTTGCCTTGGATTGCGAGTTGCTTTTCACGATTTTTGAGAAAAAAAAATTAAAAGGTGAAATAAAATTCTTTTTTTGGATTTTTAGGGAAACTAACGGGCACGATAAAACTAACGCGCGCGGGAGCTTTGAGACAAAAGGTTTTTTTAATATGGCTTTATAAAAATTAATTCACCAAATCATGGTACCCTTTATTTTATAAAAATTAGACCAAGACTTTGCCATATGTCATGATAATGAAAATGTTCCATTCCAATTTTACACCCATCATAATTATCGCTATAATATACCCTAACTTACCCACATGTTTATACTGGAAATTGGTATCCAAAGTAAATGTCCTTCCATTTACTGCAGTGATCTTGAATGTTTCTGTATGCCATGCATCATAATCAGTGGTTGTCACCATGATCTCATCATTGACTTTCCAATCAGTATCTTGAGTTACAGTCAGTGTGTTATCTCCAATATTGACGGTGTCAGCCAGATGGGTCCAATACACATTGTGAGCTACTCCGTGTAGATCCAGACCACCAAAAACACCTATTTGAGCAGAATTATACATGAAACATATTGCAGGTTGATAAATCTCTCTCAAGGTTGTGAAAATGTGGTCAGTTCTACCAAATCTTGACATTGCAACTTCAAATAATTCCGCACCAAAAGCCAGATCAATCTTAAATTGTGTTTGCCCCTTGAACAATGTACATAAAAATCCAGAGTGCAGGGTCCCATTGAATATAACTGCAACCAGGATCCTGTATTTTGCATTCATATGAATTTTTCTAAGAAATGTTTTGGGCCAAGGTACTTTTTTGAGGAAGCTACGCTCTTGAAGAAAAGTACCAAGGCACAAAACAAACTCTGATGATTTTAACAATGAGCCAATTAAAAGATGGTGCAAAGTTATTATTATTGTCATTAATAACCACATTTTTTTTAATCCTTAACAATTTTGACCATTTTTGGATGCAAATGGGTAAAAATTATAGTTCCAATAAATTTGTTACTTTGCCATCTGCTAAAAACATTGATCAGTCCAGGCACTGCTTCCACGATGGGTTAAGTCAATCACAACCACGCACTATTAGAGTGAGCAATGCGTACATGCAGGTCATTATCAGAAGTCATTGTTATCTGATGACTGTGCAGTGCTTGAATAGAAATAATCTCATCAGATTGAATCGCGCTGTTACGTATGTTATCATTTTTAAAATTTTTGTTTTGAAACAGAATTTAAATTTTAATCAGGAATTATGAGTAACAGAAAGCTAGATACACAATTTTTTTCATTATGAACATTATAAAACTATCACAGTCACACCCAGAAAATGTAAAAGTACAACAACTCAACCTGAATTATTATCAAGATGGTGGCCATTTTCATTGGGTTAAAAGAATGATCTAAATGAGCACTGATTATGCTTTTTAAATTCCTTGAATATTCCACATAAATTGACTACATACTTACCCAGCACTTTGGATCCAAGCACAGGTCCATTGGGTAGGAGCATCTCCCCCATGGAATGCTGGCCATGTAAGATTATATGACCATCATGAGTACTTACCCAGGGCTTTAGATCCAAGCACAGGTCCATTGGGTAGGAGCATCTCCCCCGTGGAATGCTGGCCATGTAAGATTATATGACCACTTCGAGTGTACGGCGTATCTGGGAAACCAGCTATCAAGCGTCCGCCTTGGATGAGGATATAGGTTGCTTCTAACAAAAAGTCTCTAGTGGGATCTAACTCCAGGACACCATAAATGACTAGTTTATTCATGTGTGGTAGATCGTCAACATTAGCTACCATCCAAACACCTAAAAACAGATAAAAGGAAGGATGGTGACATCAAACAGTAAAATAATTACACGTTTTAGTAATGTAAAACAATTATCATAGCCACTCTATACACAAATATGCTAGTCTTCCAAACCTCTGCCTCATAAAAATACACATTTTTATGAAAAAAAAGACCCATCCATGTATCAAATCACCCAAATTTTGAGTCAAATTTATATGTAAATTGCATTTTCTGAACAGATTTGTACCCTCTGGCACAATATTGATGTGAAAAGCACAACCAAATTTAGCATAATTTGGAGATTTTGGCAAGTAAATCTATCAAAGTGCTGAATTTTGAAAGGACAAAAGACCCACTGAGGTGCAAGATATCCTAATTTTGCTATCCATGTTAGCAACATGACTCCATGACCACCTTTGTACTAAATACCCCCCACCCTGGTTTAAAATCTCAAGCTACTATATCTCATCTCATCCCATCCTACCTGGCATGATCATGACGTCTGCTCCATCTTGGGGCAATACTCCGTCTCCGCTTCCATACCCCTCAGGCTGGTTCCGCCAGGATTCTATGTTGGACCACTCAATGGCATCATTTGGCCGTGTGTCGACAGGTGGATCTACAACTTCCGGCGGTGGAGGAATGCAGTCTTGGAAATAGCACTGGTACACATTTAGATTAACATCTTTATTAGTGAGTTCTGCGTCACCTTTACCAGAAACTGTAAATATGAAAAATAAGGGAAACATATTAATTACAACAATGTTCAAAGTCTACTCACTTCAATAGCATGTGACATTAGGTGCAAGGAGGATTGCGGGACATTTTTTCAAATATGTGGGATGCCTTTTCATAGTAGAAATGTCAATTATTGTAAACAAAAAAAGTTTTAATCAACTTAAAATCCTGACAAACATAAATCTTCAGTGCTTCACAGTAAATTGGGCTCTTAATTTCTTCAATTTCCAACATACCTCTTTATTTTTCCATTTTTGCTCTTTTCAATGAGAATTTTTTTTCTTCATAACATTTCATTCATTGGGCAAATAATATTTGGAAGAAAACGTTTTTTATTTAATGCATACGTATTCTGAATGTACAATATTTTACAACGTGTAATTCTTTATTTCAGTATGTGTTTATAGGAGATGGCCTCAATTGCTAGAACTTCTTTCAAACCTAAGATTTTTAAACCTAAACCTATTTTTTTGCCCATAATCCAAGTGAACTTTTTTTATGGTTAAAACATGTTTCATTTTGAAATATTAGTAAAGATGTATTTTCATGAGCGAAAGTCACTGATTACATCACCTATACATTCCTATGTAAAAAAGCCTAGATCTTTTTATTAGATATTTTGGCAATTAAGTGATTGGTTGCTTCAACTTTTGATTTAATTTATAAATCATTATCCTGTTTTCTTTACAAAGTCAAATATTATAGGGTAACTGTGTTAATTTTTTGTTATGTTGCCATGAACATACGACAGGCTCAGAATGTCCATTTCTCGTACTCTGAAAAACATTTCAATAGACACTAAAATCTGTTCACAAATTTCACAAAAACAGCCAACTAAGGGCAACTGTTAACAATTCTGATTTGATATTTACCAAAGAATTTGATTAAAAATTTTACTAGAAAACATTATTCTGTCATGTTTAAAGCCTTTTATTTTGAGAAGTGCAATGACTCACATGCTTTTATATTGACATATTCTCACATGTGCTATTATTTAGTGGTGTGAATCATCATGGTAACCATAACTAAATTTACTCAGCAAGGTATAGGCATCTCTAAAATACAAATTTGCTTATGAATTCAATATTGATAGAAAAGTTTAAATAAAATTTAAAAATGAAACCTTTTTAATGTTATCTTTCATATGATATTGAAAACTAAATTTTGAAAAACTTGGACCATGCTCCTTTAAAGCTTTGTAATAAAACCTTACCTATGTATGTTAAATCTTTGTCAGTCGTGTCAAAGAAGTAAGCACCATGTACATTGGCAGCATAGGTTGGTACTGCACCAACAGGATCTGAAATTTCTCCAGTAATGGCAAATCTATCTGGTTCTTGCGTCAAATTATGCTTCATAAAAACAAAATCCCCATCCTTAAAATCATAAAACCTTGCTGAGTAGCTGATGTTAGTGATGTGGTCTGCATCCCAAAAGAACATGGTATATGTGTCTTGTTTGATTAGTGTGAGCATCCAGCCTTTACCATGGGTAAGCCGTTTCTTATGATAAGGTATATGAGTGGTGCCATGACTGTTAGTAAACAGGACATCTTTATATAACAGTGAGCTAGGCTTTGGATTATTGAATGCCAAGCGATGGAAGTCGACAGAATTGTCACATATGGCACCTCCTATTTCACCAATCTCAAACTCAGGAACATTGAAGTCACATTTAGTAGGATCTAAATTAGGATTTTGAGGAAGGACTTTGGATCCAGCTCCCTTTCCAGAGAAGGTCCCATCCAAATCCACGATCCAATGTTCATGTTCCCATTGCCAAGAAGCCTTTTTATTGCTATTGTGATAGGCAATATTTTTAAAGCGAGAACTGTAACCACCCTGATCAACTTTACAATGACTGCATGCTTTCACTGCTGTACAGCCATCCCGATCAAAGTTGATGAATTTGACACCATCCACTGTAAGATAGTTACTCTTCGGTAATTTTATGCCATCTTTGGTACAAGAACTTTTCCCTATATTTGGAGTTAAAGCACTATAAGAAATGATGGTACTATCTTTAATCAGAGGACCTCCCCAGGCATCCTTAGTTGTTTGGAATTCTATGCCAGATTCAACATTATCTGCCATGAGGAAATTTATAAATTGTACATTGCCTACTTCAACTCCCTCTGCCCCACGTTCTGTTCTCCAAGCTGTTAGGCCATCAAATACTGCTGGAACTGAAGCTCTTGCCTCTTTGCTACATGATTTATCATTAACAAGTTCCATGGGATAATAAATCGGGAAAATCCAAATACCATACCAGCCCATAGTGTGAGCTGTGTTGTTCTTAAACTCAAGAAGAGGAACATTTCTAGGGCAAATTTGATTGGTGTACGACGGTCCTCCTGGATGTTGTGGAGCATTGTACCAGAAACCAAAATGTGAGCCACCAGCAGCTGCGTTATGTCGGATTGTATTGTCTGGATTGGTGACCCAGTATGCAGCAGGCGTTACATCAACATTTAGGAGACTGTTACTAGAGCGTACAAATATGGCCAAATTGTACTGGATGGTGTTTTTAGTTTCATTACCATCCTCCAAGAAGTAAGCATGGCCCTTGATGTTATAGGCAACATTGTGTTCAACAAGTAAATTATGAACTGCATGGATTGTAACAGCTCGGTTGAAAGTGTGATGTATGGCGCAGCCTCTGACATAGTTACCGGTCACATCGCCGTTAAGATGGAAATGTATTGGGTAGCGACCGAGATGGAATGCTTGACCTGCATGAGTCACCTCCACATATTCAATGCGTCCTGTTGACAAATGCTTATCCTTTTCTGGTGCAAACAGCATGATCTGAGAACCAAATTGGTCACTGCCTTGTTCTTCACCAAATTTACCACGGAAACATGTTTGGGTAGCAAATTGATCTGAAAATAAATCCCAAACAAATAAATTTATTTTAAAACTTTCAATTTGTGCTAGACATTGAGGTTGATGATATACAAAAGATTTTATAGGTTGTTTTATATACCAATTGGCATGATTTGAGCCAGTCAATAGTCTTTTGCTATTGCCCTCTCAAAAAACAAAATTGGTATATAAAACATATATTGACTGCTCTTTCATTCTGGCAATAGTAAAAACCATTTCCCCTTAGTGATCTTGAGACTATCATACTATTTCCCTCGACCTTGGGATAGTCTCAAGATCACTTTGGGGCAATAGCCTTTACTATTGCCCTCATGAGCAGTCAATATTTGTATATTAGGCAATATGATTAAAAGCCTTGGTCCAACTATTGGTCCCGATGGGAATGCATCACCAGTGCATCGAGAATTCATCACAAAAGCATCCAGGAGCATCACAAGTAATTTTTACTTGCATTGAAATTTATCATGATGTTTTTAAGAATGTTAAGTTCTTTGCTTCCATCCCCCCACAAAAAAAGTTTTGTTGGAATTTGGGGGATGTTATTTTTGGTATTTTAGGAGTGATTGGCTAAAAAGGGGAACTGGCAAGTAGCATTCTTAGGGCACCACTGTAATGTTTGTTTATATCTGGAACATCTAAAGACACATTGGGAAATTTTCTTCAAAGCATCACCACGGCATCTCGCATGACCATCCCGATATCAGGAGAACTTGATAAGTTTTTCATGATAAAACATTGTAAGTGCATCTAGAAATGTCAATGCTAACATTGATTTTTTGGCAGTTCTCAAAATGCATCTTAATTCTCTCCATGGTTAATCTCTTCACACATGCATAGCAACTGCATTGCAAAAGCATAGGGGGGGAGGGCACTCAACTTTGATGTACGCGCCATGTGCCACCAAAAAGACCCCGCTTTTTTCGCTCGCTCTCACCGAAAGACCCCCTATCTTTACCAACTGTCACTCAATGACCCCTATTTTTAAGGAAGTCCTTGTCACTAAAACAACATTTGCCATTCAAAGACCCACCATTTTTTTAATTTGATATATTTTTTTTGAAAAGTTTGCAAAATTTGTCAACATTTTTGCAAAAATCATCAAAATATTTTGCAAAAATGGTATGCCATTTTGACCAAGACAGACCCTACTTTTTGGTGAATTTTGCCCATAGACCCCCATTTAATTGCACTTTGTCACTAAAAGACCCTCTTCTTTGACCCAATTTGTCACTGAAAACTCCCTACTTGGTGGTACTCGTATGTCACTTCCATATGTGAGTGCCCCCCCCAACATAGTGGGACCAAGCACTAATATTGATTGGACAATTCTCACCAGTACAGCAAGATTCCTAAAAAAAGGACTACAGCATGTACTCAAATACAAAAGGATGAAATATGATAAGCTCTATCACAACTTACTTGTGTCAAATTCCTCCGGGCAAGCTGGGATATCTTCCTTCCATTCCTCATGAAATGAGCCTCGCACAACAATATTTCTGGTCAAAAGACCCACTTCAGCCCTGGTTTCCAAGGTAACACCATCTACAGTTTGCACCAATGAGATATGTTCATATGCAGCAGCTGGTTCAAAGGTCAAGGTTAATCCATCAGCAGACACAGCTGTTAAAAGACAAAAATTGAGGTTCCAATTAGCTAGGCATGATAAATCTACCATATGGATTCTTGTGTCAATGTACAGCTTGGAATTGGCATTTATGGCTTTGTGTACCTATTAGCCTATATAGAGCAAATTTGTGGTTTTGTGGAAAGACCATGTTTTGAAGCAAACCATGATGAGCCACTCATCAAGGTTTTACAGTATAAACTTCCACTTGTTATACTATTTGTATAACAAGTGGAAGTTTGTATTTGTATTGCTGGTATATTGAAATCTTACTCTTCGTAACCTTTTTCTCTCTTTTTCAAAATAGAATGGTTATTCTCTGGTTTTACTGGTCTTTCAACTTTTTCCTATGTACGGAGATATAACACTTGAACAATCAAATTCCCTGAAATGCGTGAAAATGGCCTTCAAACAGAGCAGTTTCCTATTATTTTGTACTTGGTTTAAATTACTGAAAATACAAATGTTTTGTGTAAATTTCATGAATTCAGGAAATTTCCCGAAAAGCTACATCCCTGCATGTAATTATCTTATCATTTCATCCTCAATATTATTGATTTCTTGTATTATGGTATTGACGATTATGGGCATCTTATCATTTGATGATTAGGGAAATCGTATCGTTTCATTTTAACTATATTGTTGATTATGGAAATAAAAAACTGAATCTGAATTATTCAATTTAGCAACTCACCTAATCCACTCATGATTTGAACCTTTTTCCTCATTGCTGGGATCCTTCTTGATCACCATTCGGTTGTATTATGTTCCTTGAAATTTCTTTATTGTTGTAATTTTGTATTTTGTGCAACCATGCGTCAAATCGTGCCTCCCAGTCTAGTCTGATTCTCGTCCTGGGTTTGTATGTACTGCCTTTGTATTTTAATAAATGTTGATATGAAAGTATTGATGAAAACTCTGAAACTGATCAATGTAAACATCTACCTACCGGTGATAGTAAACTCCTCGTTCTCATTCTGAGCATGTCTGTGACCAGTAGATGCAATCACCATCTTGTTGCCAACTTGCCATGTCACTTTTTTCATCAATTTCATCTGAGTAGCACCAGAATTAATGGTTTCTGCTAAATGCGTCCATGTTATTGGGATATGTTTACCTGCAAATGAAAAAGTTGGTGATAGAGGTCAATGAATATTTTTTCCCTCATGGTGTAAAAATAGCTCTCAACCTGGTACACAAGAGATTTTGTTATGAAAAGAATGCTCTACAAAATAAGTAATTGAGGTCAGATGGTACATGATGCTAGATTCATACCTGCAGTATGCACACACATTTTTAGGAACTAAATGGTATGTTTTGAAAGTTCCCGACATGATTGAATGATTGCATAGAAAAACATGGTAAAGCGTGAGATTTGAAAGCACGGTCCCTGAGTGAGCAAGCTGTGCAAGCATACTGCCGGAAAAAAAAGTCAATTGATCAGAAAACAGCATTTTACAAAGCAAGAGTATGCCTTGCAATATTTAAGTCCTTAATCAACAATGATGAAAAAAAATCAAAAACCTCACCATGTAAGTCTAAGGTGCCACTTCTGACAGCTAGAGTCTTTGCTCCATACAGTGGTAATTCCTTTGACAAGACATGCCCATGCATGACAATAGTGGCTTTATTCTGGTATGGTTCCGCTTCTGTTCCTATTTGCAAGTGACCTTGCTCTACAATCAGGATATGCTCTGCATTCAGTGTGATGCTTGGGCGGGTATCATCAAACAGGAGAGTGCCACCTGGAAAAGTAATTGGGTTGACAAAATAGGAATTGAAGGGAACTTGGAAATTGAAGTCAAACTCCAAGCTTATTTGCTATTCAGAATTAGCCAATCAGAACGCAAGAATACAAAGTACGCGGAGTGCAGTGCCACAATGCACTGCGCTTGTTGCGTGGCAGTTTGTGTGGCGGGCGTTTAGTGCGTATGAATGTTTCATTGTTTTTGTCGGGTGATGATTTATTTAGTTTAGAGAAGTGTTGGACTTAGGTGGTCATATCAAGGCCGTACTTCTTTTCACAAAAAAGAGACAGTATTACTTTTCTGTCGTGTAAGAATTAGATTAATAAATTTGCATTCCATTTTGCTCGTAAAATGAGACAAAATCAATGCACTTGGGGTAAAATTTGATTGCTGTCCAATGCACTCGTCCCCTACGGGCCTCATGAATTGGACACATCAAAATTGACCGTGCATGCATTGATTTTGTCTCATTTCACTCGTGCATGAAATGTGCATTTATTAATCTACAAATGGCCATGGAGCACATCTCAATTTCCTTAGCACTTGGGTCACAATCTATGACACTATGTATACTTGTGAATCCTTATTCGCAAACCAGTGTAGCAGTTTTTACATACTGGTACCCATTTCTGTCGCTTGCGTCACATGGGTAGGAAGGAACAAACTGTAAGAGGAATTATGGTACAAAAATATAAAATTGATATAAAAGCTTGAATGTGCACGGTGTGGGTTGCATTTACAAGCAATGGGGCCCTGAACTCAGTATAATGAAGATGAAAATCTTTACTTTACCCTGTATGAGCAGCATCTTCAAAACAGGAGTGTCCATATCAAGCAGCACTGTTTGGCCAGTTTTGATGATGACAAAATCTCCTTCTACTGGTGGATTGTTACCACCCCATGTGAATTGTGATGACCACACATCAACATAGTAGAAATCTGCTTTGTCCTAAAAATAATGGATAAAAAGAAAATGAATATTTAGTGTGCATATGCACAAAAGAGTTAGAAGGCCTTAAGTGAGTGAGTGATAAAAGTAAGAAGTTTTGTAATTTTAACACTTTAAAAGTTAAATTGATTTTAACTTGAAAAATCTTGTCATGCAGCAAAACTTTGTTGCTTTACTTGAATTGATCAATATACCATAGCTGCAAGTTATTACAACCCAAAGAGACGAAATGCAAAAAACTGCAAGAGTATTAAACTGGTTTAAGGATATACATGGATGGCTGATACGCTATAGGTTAGGTATTGGCATTTATTGCTTCGGTCACTCAAATATACTGGTTAGCTGTTAGGAGAAATAATATGCAAACAGAAATAAGTGTTAACAAAATGGTTGAGATGATTCTCAATTTTTTGATTTTTTTCTAACCTTTTGAGATATTGTCAAAAATTGGTCCAAAAATGTCAAAAATGACTCTTTAAATTTTTACCAATTTAGTACATGGATGGGTCCCCTTTTTTCTTGGCACAAAAGATTTTCCAGTGGAATGTTCCTATCCAAGCCATGAGCTACCCTCGCCCCTTGATCACCATACATGGTTTTGATATCTGTCATGTAATTCAGGAAAACTGTTATTGAAATTATTAAATTTTCTACAAATCATGAAAATCGGAACACAAGCAATGTGCATGAAAACAAGTGAATCACCGTGCGCAGCATGAAAACTCTTTGTGTTTTCATATGAATGTGATGCTGAACTGCGCTAATTAACATGCATGCATTCCATTTTAATTGCTGTTTCGTAGCCAGACACGCATACGCATTGGTTTAAAGTTAGTAAGAAATTTAATGATTTCAACAATATTTTCATGGTGAAACGTACATGTTACTTGTTTTGATTTATGTAAACAATATAATATGAACTGGTAGAAATCTATCAAAACAGTAACATGTAGGCTTCGCCATGAATTAGACCTGTGTTGTATCGTTTTTCAAGTGAAATTTGTTCAAAAACGCATTTTAATACTTCCATGTTGTCGATTAATTAATTATTTTAATTTGAGAACCCCTTAGTGTTGGTGATATCATAATATCGTATTGACTAAAATAGATCACATGACGTAATCATCTAATCCGTGTTTGCTAAGAAGTTTTGTGTTCTTTCGTGTCAACTTCTCAGGATAACAAAGATTGCACATTTTCGCACTTTCGACCTGACTTTTCACACATTTTTTGAGTTTAAAAAAAACAACTACAGTTTTTTGTAAATCACACTAAACCTGGTGCTAAAACTATAGTAACTCATACCTTTAAATAAGTAAGCTTTTAACTGTTTTTCTTGTAACAAATTGACAAAGTTCAATAAAGTTTGGGCTAAAATTGATTTTGTATTATAATGTGAAAACTAATAATTCTTACCTGAGTAGCTATTCCTCTGTCTCCTCCTACCTCCACTCTGACCTTTGTCTTGATAGTTGTAGGACGTTGTCCTGTTCTACATTGAATCTGTGTGGTTGTCTCAGATTGTACATCACATACCGTTCCATCTATTGTCACTACATTGCCTGAAGCACTGAAAAAGAAATGATACAACCATAGAGAGATTCTTGTCACTTCTTATTCCGGTCAAATTGGGAGGTATATATTAAGATTTTTACCCTCAAAGCTGTATTTGATGTGACAAATGGTTTATTCAGAGTGATGTCGATGTGCATCGATCGATGCCCATCGACACGCAGTCTTTACACACACTATACACAAGGAATAGTGTAAAAGACTTTGCGTCGATGAGCATGGATTGATGCACATCGACAGCACTCTGAATAAACCATTATGCTGCTTTCATGCTCGCGTAGTTTTGCAGAAACTTGTCGCTTCCGTTGTCATAGCGGCAATTTATATATGTCGCCGAGATAATCCATGTAGAAAAATATGACATGACACGATTTTTCAAGCTGAAATGAATTCAACTTTCAGACCGACATGAAGTGACAAAGCTGCAAAGCTACAAAACTGCAAAGCTAAAAAGTATGAAATTAAACAGATGACATAGTTACAAAGCTGTAAAGGTACAATAAGTATGAATGCAGTATTAATTAGACAAGAAAACCCCAATTTAAGCTCCATGGCTGACAACCTCACCACATTGGTCAGTATGGGCAGTCTGATATCTAAGAGTACAACTCAACTGATAACATATTTATCATTTTAAACAAATCAGATAATAAACTGGGAACATTTTTTGATTTTTTTTCAATGATGTAATTGAATCACAGCTTCAGTTGTGGTGATGTTAAAGATAAGCTGTCAGTAATATTATATGCAGTATTCCTAAAAAAACTATAGATTTCAATTATGAGGCATCAGACCATGGTAAGACTAGCAAAACACCCATTAATGTGCATCAGAAATGATACAAGTCGGCAAAGTTAAGAATCAATAATATTTTCAAACACTGGTCAACTTGAACATCTCAAACTGGAATTTGATGTATTCAACTTCAAGTTTGCTAGTGTATAAAAATATCATTAATTTCTATTATGAGTTTAAAATGCATGCAACTTACGCAAAATCTGTTCCTGCAATTGTCATCGTAACTCCACCCCCTGTTCCAGCTCTCGCAGGTGACACAGATGTAATAGTAGCAGTTTTAGACCTGTCATATGTCCAAGCCCCAGATTTCGTAACGGGATCAACATCTTTCACGGTCACAACAACATCACATAACAAGGTAGCATCAGTTCCTGTAAGATAATCGATATCAATGAGGACAAAAATAAAAATAGGTTTGTTTGGCCATACATGCCCTTTCAGAAGAAGGGTCGGTCGATCGGGAAAAGCTTTTGTTTAAATATCAATTTAATTTTGTCACACATCTTCACTGTGGTTGTGGCTTTACTTCCAAACCCAAGGCCTTACCTGAGTTACCGGGAACATCACATGTAATAGTGGTAGCTGTGATAGTCAGTATAGGACATTTATTGTCACACACTGTCACTGTGGTTGTGTCTTTAGTTCCAAACCCAAGGCCTTACCTGAGTTACCGGGAACATCACACGTAATAGTTGTGGCTGTGATAGTCAGTATAGGACATTTATTGTCACACACCATCACTGTGGTTGTGTCTTTAGTTCCAAACCCACGGCCTTACCTGAGTTACCAGGAACATCACATGTAATAGTGGTAGCTGTGATAGTCAGTATAGGACATTTATTGTCACACACTGTCACTGTGGTTGTGTCTTTACTTCCAAACCCAAGGCCTTACCTGAGTTACCGGGAACATCACACGTAATAGTGGTAGCTGTGATAGTCAGTATAGGACATTTATTGTCACACACTGTCACTGTGGTTGTGTCTTTAGTTCCAAACCCAAGTCCTTACCTGAGTTACCAGGAACATCACATGTAATAGTGGTAGCTGTGATAATCAGTATACAACATTTATTGTCACACACCGTCACTGTGGTTGTGTCTTTAGTTCCAAACCCACTGCCTTACCAGGAACATCACATGTAATAGTGGTGGATGTGATAGTCAGTATAAGAAATTTTGTGTCACACTGTCACTGTGGTTGTGTCTTTAGTTCCAAACCCAAGGCCTTACCTGAGTTACCAGGAACATCACATGTAATAGTGGTAGCTGTGATAG
>JXSR01S005518.1:19180-33255 GCA_000969725.1 Ophiothrix spiculata | reverse complement strand
TGCCATTATAGACTACCTCATCCCCCTCCCTACCTACCTTGTGGTTGTCCTTGCCCTGCATGGAACCCTCTGCCATTATAGACTACCCCATCCCCCTCCCTACTAACCTTGTGGTTTTCCTTGCCCTGCATGGAACCCTTTGCCATTGTAGGCCACATCATCTTCTCCAGCTGTTTGCATAACTGTTATTGAGATCCCAGTAATTTCATCAGGTATAGTCCATGCCCATTGAACTGTGTCTCCAACAGCTATGTCAAGTATCATGGGGTCGAAGCGGAAGCCAACACCATACACTGAAATATTTCAATTAGATTAATATCAAAGTTCAAGACACTGAAACGTTTATAAACTCTTTGAACAATGGCCATTCCACTTGTATTTGTACCGCTGACCTTGGCCAACCCGAAATATTTTTTAAACTTACTTTGAATTTGATGTCCATGGCTTTATTTTTACATTTTACAATTGTCTGAATTGTTCAAATAATGAGCATTCAAACAAGAATGTTATTTTTTTTAGGCAACGTATCCGACTTTTAAATTGTAGTCTATGAGCAACGTCACATTTGATAAAAATTACTATCAAATTCTGAGGAATCATTCATTTCTCTCTGTATATAAAAGCAAAATGTCCTACCAACCAAGAGCTCAAAGATTCGTTGATGTAAAGAAAAACATCAAAAACTGTAACTTTCCTTGCTGGTATACAGGCACATCATGTGTTTGGTGTAGACAGCACAATAAGACAGTATTAACTTAGGACAAATCTTTTTCTTTTCCATTCAAATTTGCATGTATTTTGTAAATTTCAATATCAAATCTGATGTTTCCTTTAAAAAATTCTAGTAATATTGAATAATTCTAAACTTTTGAAAGTTAATCTAATGTCAAAAAGTTCCTTAAAGAAATTCATTTATCAACAAGGATCAAGTAAATTTGATTAAAAAAATCATTTATCTCTTAATGTATTGTACTATTCAGTAATGTCATATCTTTACCTTCATGAACTCCTTGATTGGTGACCTCATGTGTCTGTCCAGCAGGGGACGTTTCACAGACAAGTTTGGTGTCTTCAATAGTTTGGATTGCACACGGCCAATCCCCTAATGCTACTTTGACTTGAGCAGGGTCCGTGCCGAATCCTTTGCCACTTATGGTTGCCATGGTACCACCAAGAATGGAACCAGTATTGGGAGATAATCCTGTGACTTTCAGGTCGTAGGTAAACTGACCGTTGGATCTAACATATGGAAAAAAATCATAGAAAAATGTTGATGTTGATGTGAACATGGAATACACTATTTTCATTCTGTTTTGCATTGAAATATGCCTTGGCTTGATTATCAACTTGAACCTATAATATAATTATAGTAGTAATGGCCATATTACAGATATATAATGATAAGAAATAATCCAGCAATATGACTACATACCCAATATCAGCAAATCCTTTTCCAGGCACATTTACAGCAATAGGATATGAACCAGGGGCATGTGCAGGTAGAGTGCATGTAATTTCCGTCTCTGATTGTGCTGATGTTACACATTCTGTACCGCCAATAGTTACTGCATTTCCGGATGCAGCAAAACCAGAACCAGCAATTACAACATTTCCTCCTCCTAATTACGCAAAGAAAATAATTGTGTTAATAACAATGTCAATATAAGTAGAGTACAAAACTCAAATTTTGTTTAGTTCTGAAAAGTTACAGAGAAATCTGATTTTCACATATTTCTACATCATTAATCTGCTGCCTGTCAGTTCTTAATTTGGAAGTTACACATACATATGAGTTTCCATAGATCCTTCTTTTAGGTGGGGTCCATGTAACCCAATGACCTCACATTTTTTCTGTTGGTGTAAAAATTATGACCGATCAGACTAGTCTAACTCAAAACCAACTTATTTTCTGTTTATTTCTAATTTGTTACTCAAAGACAAATTTTATCAACAAGTCAATTGTTTTTGCAACTTTTGATTGATTCTTTCAGTTTAGTTCATCGCTCAAAATGAACCACCAAAGGTTGTCTCCTCACCTATGCCCCAAAATTTCGAACCAAACTGGTCCTCTCATCCAATGAGTCCACATATTTAGTTACCAAATGCTCCAGCCTGTGTTGAAAGGGCCTTATAAACGTATCCATTCACAATTTTGTTGCTTTAAGAATGCAGACCACTATAAAATAGTATATACCATGACATTTCAAGCTGGACTTGACTCATTTTAAAGTTTAAAACATTGCAAAAACTATGCTTTGGGTAATTTTAAGTGTGTTCTGTTGTAAATTTCTAAATCAGACTAAGTGACCATTGCCCTCACTAGGCTGTTTTTGCAAAAATTGTAATTGTTTTTTGAATGTCAAGGGATAAAGGTATGATAAACATATGACTAGCAAATATTAACATGGCCTTGGTGTACATTTTTCACCTTGAAGGCTCACCAAGATCACAATCTTTCAATTAAACCAAAAGTTAAAGCAGCCAGTTGTTTCATAGCCAAGAAATATATCATAATTTGAGTTATGATTTATTTAGTGGTGTGATCTGAAACTTACCATTGACACCGCTAGAGCTTGGTGTTATTGATGTTATTGAAGGTGTCAGATTTGGGTCAAAAGTGAACCCTCCTGCTGAATTGATTGGAGTACCCCCAGTATTCACAACTATTCCTGTGGTTGATCGCTTCTTACGGCCGCTTCCAGATTTCTGCTTAGTAAGATTGCCAAAGAGAAGCAAACAATTTACACTAAGGACGCAAATATGACATGTTATCATCATTCTTTGTCTGTAGATCAGTCTGCCTTAAAGTGATTACAATTAACATTCCCATGTGCACATCAATTTGGCAATAAATTCATCAATCAAGTTGATCTATCTAACATTTTAATGAAAACTGTATAAAAATCCCCCTCTATTTTAAGTTGCAAACTTACAGAATATCACTCGTATGGACATCAGTGTATTTAAAGCATGCCTTGGATTGAGTGCACAAACAACCTTAACCCTAACCTCCTACCTACCCCTTTTCGTTCTCAGCCTCGGAAATTTGGGTGTCTAAAATTGGTGGTTTCCACCGGGGCTCGAACCAGGGACCTCTCGCATCCCAATCCCATGTCCACCTATACCAAGCCACCCGGGGCACGCTGCCTAGGTAGTGATTTTGTGCCCATATAGGACCCCCGTCTATGACGTATTTGGACTTAGGCGATTATGGTGATTTTCTCTTGTAACCTTTGGGAGCTTTAGGGTTAAAAATCAGAAGTACCCAGCTACCTAGTTATAATAGTCAATCTTAATCTTAATAAGAGGGCCAAGATGTTACTCAATATCACGTTTTTGAAAGTTTGTTTTGTACCATAACTTTTTAACAAATTGATTACAGTAAATAAAAGTGTTCATTTTCTGAAAGGAATTTTCACAAGGAACATGATCAGGATGTTGATTTTTGACCAAAAATCTTTTTTTTTTTGTGGAAAATCAGAAAAAAACATTTTTTGGCCATTCTGGCTTCCAAACAAGCTAAAAATAACAAATTTTAAACAATTGGCTTCTGAATGTACTTTTTAACGTAAACCACCCACTCAGATGTTGAGGGGTTTTTTGGGGTTTTTTTTTTAGGGTATTGGCCAATTTTTTGATTTTCATGCCAAATAAGGTCAAAAATTCACTTTTTTTCCATTTGTGGTCATGAAGGGATGTAAGAAATACCCAATCTGGAGTTTTAAAGCCCAAGCTAGGGCCAGTCTCTTTGAAAAACAACTTGGACTTGTCAGATCGGTCTATTACAGAAACAATATTGGGAAACAAAAAAGAATCAAAGACTTGCCATTGACATTAGCTTTCATTACATACTTACCGTAATTAGTCCAATGACACACACAATCTGGGTATAGGTAATTGATTTTAGCTCACAAGGGTTGCCATCAATGGTGACTGTTACTGCAGCCATGTCACTGGGAAATCCATGGCCTGCTATTGTCACCTCGGTACCACCTGTACAAAATAAACCGACAAACATAGTTAGCTTATTATAAGAAGCATGAACGCATGTGCTTTTTAATTGGCCCTTAGAATGTACCATCATCCTTCGACTTCCGTCGAGATCTATGACACATATCTCTGCCAACCATCTTTATTACACATTGTACTTCAAAGTTCATTGATGTTCAAGCCAGTATCTCTACATATGGTATTAGGGTACATTAAAGGTATACAGCCTCTGTTTTGTCTTGGCAGTCTCCAAAGAAGGTCCGATATGATTTGGTAACTATGTCAGCAAATGACCTTTTTCAAAGTTTGATTCTTTCCTTTGCGGGGCACAAACTTGAACAAAAATAAGCATTGACCAGGATTTTAACCCAGCTGGCATCTCCTGTTTATCTTAACATCTAATTTACCAAAGCCAGTTGGTATTAAAATTCTAAATATCAATCCATAGGCCTTCAGTTCAAATCCATGTTTCTCTATACTTCTCTTCCTTTTTACACAAGCCTTCAAGAAAATATTACAAACTCCATAAATTCAGCTTAATCCCCGCACAACCTTGGCTTCAATACTCGTCAAGAGTCCAGCCAATACAAGCGTTGAAGTTGAAGTCTTAGTCCCCATGCAGGAAAGAATAATACAGGGATGGTTATGGCTTTTTGTAATTTTGCCTGAACTTGCTTGAAAATGTGAATTTCCCAATACTTTTGTACAGTGAAGATCCAAGCATTTTTGCCTGAATTCAGGCAAAAAGATAATCATGCTTGAATAAACATTTGCGAACGTTGGGAACCAAGTTATAATTTTTTGTTCAGAAATCTACCTTAAAGTCAGATGACTTGAACTTAACCAATTGCACACAAGCTCATTAAAATGCAATCTTTGTAAACAAAACATATTGTCTACAAGAAGTTGAATTCATTTTAACTTGAAAAATCTTCCTTTATGACAAAATTTTACTAATATTGATTATATTGGCGACATGAAGGTCTGAGTTTACGACAAGCGGAAGCAGCCAGTTTCTGCAAAAAATTCATGTCACAGAGCAACACGCATAGGCAAAAAATCCCCATCTTACCGGCTGTACTCCCAGCTGAAGGGGTGACACCAGTTATAGCTGCCGTGTATGAAAACTTGACATCACCTGCGATAGACAAAATAAAAGAAAGAGACAAATATGGTATCAAATAGCAGGTGCACAATATTTTCACATGTTACTGTGATGCAAAGTTTTGAATTGGATCCAACTTCTTATCAAACATTTTGCTTAAAAAATAATTATATTTTTACAGAAAACTCGTAGCTTAGCTTCATAAAAAATGAGAGGGCCTTGCCCTTACAATATATTTAAACCAAAGTAATAATACCTATGTCACTAATATGTTTTTTGGACCTCTTGAATGACTAGTACTTATGTATTGCAAGAGTTTTATTCAGAATAAAGAAAGATTACACTAAGCTAAACTATAGTACTCAACCAATTCAATTCAACTTATGTTTCATATTCTTAGTCAATGAGTGTGATTTTATTTAAAACAGCTATCCATTATGAGACAATACATGACCCGTGTTTAGCGTTATGCGCATTGGACCCATGCATTGAAATCACATGACGTAGATGTACGCACACATCTGACACGCAATTCTTTACTTGAATTTGAATATCTTGTTTGAATAGGGGTGTGCTTTTTATCCAATAATGATATCCATTGTAAATAGGTGCATTTTGTAGGATTGTAGTAAAAAGCATCTTCATGCACCCAAAAGACAATAAGGACATTACAGAAACTAGTGACATTGTTTACAATATCCCATGCAAAAGTTGCAACAAGTCGTATTATTGGAGAAACCGGCCGACAATTTGGTATCAGACTTAAAGAACATCAGAAAGATACTGAAAAGGTCACCGAACGCAAATTCACCCAAGCTACCAGAAAGGAATCAACAATTGAAATTCATAAGTCTGCCATCACTGATGGAAAACCATGTTATTGACTGGGAGGGGGCAAAGATCCTGGACAGAGACTCTAACCCCTTCAAACGCAGAAACAGAGAAGCAATTCAAATAAGAAAGAGGTGGGGGGCAACGCAATCAACCGCGACAATGGTGCTGTATTATAGATCACGTATACAATCCACTTCTACGAAAACCAATGACGTCACCTAGAAACGACAACAATGGGTTATCAGGAAGTAGCAGTGTGATCAAGCCATCAGAAAGAGATGGTGAAAGCTCAAGAAACATGAGTGAATTTTAATTGGATTTGTCAAACAAAATGTTATCCATCGATATCCATAGTACTTGGCAGGTAATTGTTTTCATTTTTACCTTAAAAAGTCTCAAATTTGTGACTAAGAATGAGAATAGCGTATGTTACTTTTTTGTAATGGGCACCCCTTAGAGGGCACCCATTAATCAAAATAATGTACCCCCATCCATTAAGAAATGATAGATGACAGGTAAAACAATAAATCTTATCTTTTATTCTCTAAATAAAGATGACAAAGAAAGTATATAATTCTCACAATTCTGAGTGAGAAGTTGATCATAGCAAGATCACTACTCTCATCAACAACAAAAGATACATTTACCCCCAAGTTATCAAAATAACTGTAGTGAACAAATCAAAATTTCTGACATAATATATAGCATGTTTCTAAAAGATTAAACATGGTTTATCAAGTCTTTAAAATAATTTTAAGTCACTGGAAGGAATGAAACCAATTACACATCATATTTGGTCAGAGACAGAAATCATTTTCATCATAAACTATTCCATTTCTCTGGCCTACTTTGAATCCAAATTATCAACTTTGGGGATATGATTTTCCAAACTTTATGAACTGATACTCAACAAGACGGTTCGCGAACCAGTAGTCTCGCCTGTTTTAAAATGCATGTTACTCAATTTTACGTTTTTGCAAGTTTATTTTGTACCATAACTTTTTAACAAATTGCTTAAAGTTAATAAAAGTATACATTTCCAGAAAGTAATTTTCACAAGGAACATGATGGTGATGTTAATTTTTGACAAAAAAATCACATTTTTTGAGAAAATCACAAAAAACACATTTTTTTGGCCATTTGGGCTTCCGGACAAGCTAAACATATCAATTTTATAAAAATGACTTCGGAATGGGATTTTTAATTTAAAACACCCATTCAGATGTTTGTTCAGATAGCTTGCTTGAAAATTTGACCTTTCTTTTGACCCCAAGGGAAAGGTCGGACGACAGGGTCACCATTGACATTTTTGATCGGTGGTCCAAGACGAACAATTTGACACCGTAACCCTTGAAATTGCACAAAGTTGAACATTTGACCTTTCTTTTGACCCCAAGGGAAAGGTCGTACGACAGGGTCACCATTGACATTTTTGATCGGTGGTCCAAGACGAACAATTTGACACCTTAACCCTTGAAATTGCACAAAGTTGAACATTTGACCTTTCTTTTGACCTTTGACCTCAAGGGAAAGGTCGAACGACGGGGTCACCTTTGACAATTTTGGTCGCTGATCCAAGGCGAATAATTTGACACATTAACCTTTGAAAACATTTCAAACTAAATTATGCAAATTAGGTACTTAATTTTCATATTTTGCGCTCAAATTACAGCTGGCAAAAGCGCAGCTCTAGCCCCACCTACCGACTAAATGTCATGAATGTAGGGTACACGGTTTGCAAAATTTGCTATTGAAACCATTTTATGCATAAATAATGCAAATTAGGTACTTTATTTAGATACATAACTATCATATTTTAGGTACTTATATAGCATTCTGCGATAAAATGCGCAGAGTGATGCTCCTACCCTACATCTACCTAATTCCGAAATTTCATGACAATAGGTGAAACAGTTCCCAAGATGTGCACCGAAAACACAAAAAATAAGCAACATTTCTGACTAAATTATGCAAATTAGGTACTTAATTAGCATATTTTGCGCCGAAATCGTTGCTGGATCCATTTCGGCTCCGAGCCTACCCAGATACCAAATATTATTAACGTAGGACATGGGGTTTCCGACATTAGCTCCGGTCAAAATTTGCGAACGATAAACGGCGGACGACGGACAGCAGACAGAATATAGGAATGCTATGCTATGTCTCTTCCTGAAAATTTTCAGGTGAGACAATAAAACTATTTACAACAAATCCCTTTTCTATGGAAATATACCAATTCACAAAAGTTTAATTAATACTTTTTGGCCCTCTTCTTAAAGAATGTGAACGGGGGGCCAAATACTTGACTCTGCATATATTAAATTGTGATTTTTAAACAGAAAATGGCCAAATAAAATACAACAATTTTATAAATATTTTACAAATACATCAGTTAGATGTGGCAAAAAAATTAAAAACATAGTGATCTATTTGTAAATTTATTTTAATGATTAATTTTGAATAATAAATATATATTATACAGCTCTTGCAATTACATTATGTGGATGCATTGGACTAATGGAACAGTACAGGTTGCAATTAGAGACACACTAGTGCCAACGTGTTGTGAACCTGGGCAAATTAAATTGCCTTGTCATACTTGAAATGTCATGAATGGAAGAGTTACAAGATATTGAAATATGTCACAAAATGTGGACCAAAATGACATTTGTGGATCGTCATATCAAAAGGTACCTTAATACCGGCATAGTACATTACGAGATACGGGCCATTGAAGCTAAGCATAGTCAAAAATCACGTCCGAGGTCGAATTTCTAATTTCATCAGAAAGTTTATCATTGAAGTGTATTCTATCATATTAATCAGGTTCCAACATCCAAAACATAAGAAAAATGTATTAAAAACCAAGCTAAAAATCCTCTCTCCATTCAAGATTTACTAAGTACAACAACTTTAAACTCGATTTTCTCAGAACTACAGTTTTCCGAATAAGCCCGATGCCTGTTACCAATTTGGATGTAACTTCGCAACCGAACATCCAATAACCAAATCAAGGTGTCATTTTAAAGCTTAAAATCTCAGCTTTCAGATGAGACCAAAAAAATCAATTTTGATTTTGCCGACCTTTCGATATGACAGGTCACATTTGATAAAAAGGACCACATTTATAAAAGGTTAAAAAGACACAGATAAAGCATTTTTTCACTTTTGGTGCTTTATATGTTTGTTAATGTTTTTGGTAAATTCCTTGAAGTTTTTTGAAATTGTGTAGTTTTCTCCCAAGTATCACCGAAACTAGTTTAAAGCGCTAGATATACTTCGTCATTTTTGTAGTCATTTTCATTCAGATTTTTTTTCTCATGGTGTTACATTTTCACCACTATGTTAAATTTTCATTCGGAATGAAAATTTTGATATTAATTTTTTCTCATTATGTGAAATTTTTGCCATGGAGTAACATGTTTGACCATTTATCAAAATATTCATGATGGTGGATGATGGCGAAATATTTTTTGCATCACGGGAAAATTTTGAAATGATTACTCATTTGTAGAGTTTTGATAATTTAATAGCACATTACTTTCTTTGGTAATCGTTGTTTAATTTTCAAACAATACCATAATTACTTTGGTCTTTTCAATATAATCTGAAAGCTGTCCTTGACAGGTACTGTGGATTTTATTATGTTGAAAAGATTTGCTGACTACTTCATTTTTCTCCAATGAGAAACATATTCATTTGGAATTTTTGTCACTGTCTTGATTTTTTATCATTCTAATTGTAGTTTTAGCGGTTTATTCCGATCGATAATATCATCTGGCAACTCAAGGTCAATTTGCATTCAGCTGTCTGGATTTTAATGATGATAAAAATGACGAACTATATCTAGCGCTTAAGAACCTCACCTGCAGCAAATCCTCCAGTAGACTGAACCATGATTTTGTTGATATCAGCATACCCTTCTCCTACAGTACATGAGATAGATAGAGCTGAGGAGCTTGTGACAACACACGGGACTCCTCCAATGGTCACAGTATTGTCAGCATTTGTGGTGCTAAATCCAGTCCCAGTAATGTCAATGGAATCGGCACTCTTTCCTGGATTCGAGACAAATCATGACAAAGATAATTCAGTGATTTGAGCTTACACAACAAAATTCCTCATCCAGCAGCTAAAACACTGCACTGTGACTACATGCTGACTACAGCAATATACAAGGTATTGGTAAGCATTTAGCAGATGGATGTATATATGTTACTGCACTCTGTAAATCTCTAATCAGTTGATAACAGGGGTGTGAGAGGCCAGTTGACAAAAACGAGGAAAAGCGTGTAGAGTTGGGGTAAAAGGTCAAAAATGGGCTGAAAATGAATGAAAAAGCTAAAATTTTAGCACATGAACATTTTCAAGACAAGGAAATCAGCTGAAAAGAGGAACTCTCACACCCCTGTGAAAAGTGCACAGAAACAAACATAACCATTCTGCAACAAATAAGTTAATACATTCTAAATGCATACCCCATTCCTGCTAAATGTGTATGTATACTTGTGTTCAGGAATTGTTCCTATCATCATCATGCTTTGGCTGTGGAGCATGTGACTACAGGATTTCTCTAAACACATCGTTCTTGGGCAATTTGGTGAGCTAACATCTCATGATCATCATACCCCATGATTGATATAAGATAAGTAAGAGATACCAGGATGCCCAGGTCTCCTCTTGCCAAATGGTGGAATGTAGTGGGCATAATGTCTGACAGGCTCTTCCTGGAAGATGAAGGATGTGCCCCAGGAAACTCAGTTGTCCTAACAAAATTAGCCAAAATACAACCAATATCAAGACAAGAATGACATATTTAATGCAATTTATTGATACATCATGATTTGGTATAAATACAGCATAGAAAAGTCACTAGGTGAAATGTCAGTTTACATTGTTATGGAATTTGAAGGATTTGCTATTGATCTTGCAACAGAGTCTGATTTCTTGGTTTTTTTGCTGAATTTTACAGAAAATATATTATCACCCGCGAAAGCAAGAAAGTCGTATCTGCGTAGATAAAACATTCTTAGTTTCATTGGAAATTAAGATTGCAGATATACCATTGTCTTTTCAAAATAATATTTTAAGTAATAAATTATGTAGAAGTAGAAATTTCTCATGATGTTAAAAATATATATTTTTTATCAATATCTGTGTCAGTGAGACACAAAAACCTCTCTCCTGCAAAATGACCAAAATGTAGATACAACTTTCTTGCACTCAGATGATGATTGATTGGTTGAAACTGCATTTGACTGCTAAATATATTTGGTATAATTCATGTAGGCCTATGACATCATGGCCAGGCATTTTTTGACAATAAAAACATGATACTGCCCTGATGTCACATCATTGCAGGGCGAGTTGATCGAATAGAAAAATAAAAACAATTGCCAGATACATAAGATGTAAGATAAATGCTTTAGGATCATTTGGAACAAGTCGGAAATCTTCACTATGGTTTCATTTGGCTAGGGATAGGCTATAGGCCATGCATGTACGGTAAGCTTAACTTAGTATGCAAAAAATGAAGTGAGTTTATGCAAATTATCAACTGACAAGATCATTTTCATGTGGTATATAAAACAAATATTTACTGTTCTTTATCCGAGCAATGGTACAAAATATCTATGCTCATTAATAATAATAAAATTTATTCAAATCACTTGCAATTTACAAACATTTGACATATATGTTGTTTTAAAATAAAAGATTATGATTTGATTTACATGAATTATAACAAAACAAATTGCAATAAGAAAATGCCAGAATTTAGGAAAAATTAATGGGTTTAGTGAAACAAGAAAAACTGAAGTGCTCACTTATCCTGCACATTTAAAAAGAAATATTTTTGAAACAAAGTAAATTAAACAAGAACAACATTTGAACCCTATATGAGTTTGAAATTGAATCAACTGTACAAGTTTATGAAAAATGACCTACATTGACTGTAGACGTGAGCCTAACATTGTCCGAACAATGGTGCAAAATATTTATGCTCGCTGACTGTAGACCGTGAGCCTAACATTGCCCTACATCTTTGGTGTCGGGAAATTGTAGACCCACAGTCTCCAGTCACCTTGGGTAGATATTTTGCACCATTGCCCTCATGAGCAGCAAATATTTGTATACTATTTCCTTATAAATGAATCAAAATGACTCTATTTACAGGATATTTGAAGTGAATAAGTTTGAACAAATGAAATGAGTTGAATCACTATAATTAGGATAAAATCTAGGCTAGTCAAGTATAATTTAAAGGCCAAGAAAGAAAATGGTTTGTTTCACATACTTCACACATAACCCAATATAATAATCCCAATTTTTGGCTTCTTTATAGATTTTCAGTAAATATTTTCATATTTTTAAAATAGTGGAGTGGGGGAAAAGTCGGACAAAAATTGCATAAAGAAGAAAAACATGCATTTTGCATAGCTTATTTAAAAAACATATAGTATAACTATTTTCCAAAATGTATGCGAAACAACTTTGTTTTGCCGTACCTTGTGATGCTGAAACAGCAGTGACAGTAGGGGTGTCGCCGTCAGACCATTCATAGTCACATGTATTCTTCTCTGTTGCATCCTTACATGATGATGGTATGTTGTTCACAAAAACTTCAACCTAGAATTCAAACCCATAATGAGATTATAACATTAACAAGGCTTCTGAGATTAACCTTTCGTACTGGAATTTGATTCCATCAGTCTAATATTGTTTGAACTTAATCAGGGCCGTGAAACTTTTATTCCGAGCCAATGGACAAAATGTGGACCAACCAAGAACAGGTCTATTACTCGAATTTATATACTTGCCATTCAACCCGTACAAATCAAACACTTCACTAGTGTTAGTGACAACACAACGACGGTAAAAGAGATATACATCACCTCACGGAATGTCATAAACATCTTCGGATTAACGCGCAGATAACAATGGGGATAATCCTACTATGTGCATAAGGATGGTTATTATGTGACGTAGCATGGTACATCATTTACATATAGGACCGATTTGCTACAATAATCAGCTGATTATTGTAGCAAATTGGTCCTATATTCATGAGCTGGGTCGCGGCACTTTTCAATAGGTAAGTTTCAATTCCCTTTTTATCTTTATTCCCAGACTTAATGTATCTTGCCATGTGGGTCTGGTAATTTGTCATTTTCACTTTTGTTGCACTAATATATGAAAAAAGTTCCTGTAACAAATAAAGTGTTTAGTTTACCAAACTTGATTTCAATGAACTTGAACCTGACAGATTGAATAAAAGTGCAAGTGACCTGGATGGGATTTGAAAAGGTCTATTGAATTTACAAGGGGTCCCCTAAACCCCATCAAATTGAAACATACATCCCACAGGCTGTCTGTCTATCTCTATTCGCTGACAAAGTATGACATCAAAATCAATAGTTGCCAAGTAACTGGTTCAAGCTTATTGCAATTTGAACCACGATCAAAATGATCACAACACATTTCAATGGGTAGCCAACTGAGCGTGAACAAAGCGTGAACCAATAACCAGGATGTGACGTTTCAACTTTGTCAGCGTATTCTTACCTGTGGTTTTTCATGTGGTAGGCGGAGAAATTCTCCTGGAATAGGACCCACAAGAACAAATCCTTCCGGCTGATGAGTAGCGGTTCCTGTCACATCAGGGCCTGTAACAGCTGAGATATCCACCTGTATGTCAATAAAATTTGTGTTAAATTTATATCTGTTTTCCACAGTGCCTGTTTTCAAGTGTCTTCTGAATTTTTTTTTTAAATGTCTGTCTTGTTGACGAGCACCATAGAAATGTCATTTAATAATATTGAAATACTCTTACCTGCAGGTGTCTGTACATTAATTTTTTGAGTTACATTATATTTGTTAAAGCCTATAAAATAGCTTGTCTAGGCATTATTGCATTGACTGTTGACATATTGACTTGATAAAGGAATGGAGAAATACGCATCATACACTAGAACATTAATAACAATTAGACAAATCACAAACAGACCAGGGTTTCATTTTATTAGAAAAAAATCGGCCAGGATTTTTTTCTAATAAATGAAATCCTGGTCTGTTTATGATTTGTCTAATTGTTATTAATATTCATGGGTACAATGCATATTTCTCCATTCCTTTATCTGATTATGTA
>JXSR01S005517.1:17222-46641 GCA_000969725.1 Ophiothrix spiculata | reverse complement strand
GAGAGATGAATGAAGTCCTATGATGTTAATTAATTAATTGATTAAACATTACATACTTTGTCATTTGAGAATGTTGGCTTGGGGTCACTCCATGAGGGATTAAATATATGCAGAATTGAGATATTAATACTGGGGTAGGGAAAGGTGGTGTGGAGATTACGATTTTCCAACTAACTTCAGTGAAATCATAGCTGGGGAAGGGTAAACTGTTTGCTGATATATTGTTCAAAGAGGGTAAAATTCGAAGAAAAGTTGAAAAACAGAGAAGGGAAAACATGATAATCAAATGAATGGACAAATGTAGAAAAAAAAAAGGTTTGGTCAAAATATGTAAAGCCCAAAAATACTAAGAAGTACTTCAGAATTTTTTTTTGTCAGCAAAAATGTTTTGACATGAAAAAGCTGCCATGCACTGGAACCAGTGGACTAAAATGACTTTGTCCCCCTCTTAATTGTTCCTGTTATGATATTGTAATTATAGCTACCTTGTGTGTTATAACAGAGCAATTGGTATGTGTACTGGTATGGGCCATTGTACTATCCTAAGTTATCTTATAAAATAAATGAAACTTTGCAATCACACCATAGAGAATTGAGATAATTAATACTGGGGTAGGGACAGGTGGTGCGGAGATTACGATTTTCCAACTAACTTCAGTGAAATCATAGCTGGGGGAGGGTAAACTGTTTGCTGATATATTGTTCAAAGAGGGTAATATTCGAAGAAAAGTTGAAAAACAGAGACGGGAAAACATGATAATCAAATGAATGGACAAATGTAGAAAAAAAAAAGTTTTGGTCAAAATATGCAAAGCCCAAAAATACTAAGAAGTACTTCAGAAGTACTTCAGAATTTTTTTTTTGTCAGCAAAAATGTTTTGTCATGAAAAAGCTGCCATGCACTGGAACCAGTGGACTAAAATGACTTTGTCCCCCTCTTAATTGTTCCTGTTATGCCATTGTAATTATAGCTGAAGACTCCCCAAAAAAGTATCGTCTCATCTCGAAAAAATGGCTCTAGTGTAAAATTGGAAGTCTTAAACGTAATTTCAATACTTAGTGTACAAGCCCTGGAATTTCAGCTTTTTTATGACAGCCTATTTCTGACAATTGACTGAGAAACATTTCAGTTATGAACTTTTAAAACCCACGAGGTCAATTTTTAAAAGTTGCTTATTTAATTTTTCGCACTGTACAAACCAGTAATGCAAGGCTAGGATCAATATGAGGTAAGTGAGTTTGTTCACTAAAGCGTACTGTTTTTCAAAAGCAGCTTCATGGGTCTCTAAGCATCGTCCATAAACTCGCATTTATTGAGGGGATGCAAGGGTTATTTGGGGCAAATGCCCCCATGTCATACGCTCCCCCCCCCCCATTGCCCACAGTTTCAGTCACTGACACAATTTTTACCCAAAAGTTTCATGCGCTTCGCATGAATTTCAAGTTTTTTCATGATTTTCAAGACATTTTAACAACTTTAACAGCTAAAAATATCAAATTTGGCAGAATTTGTCGCGCAATATGCAAACAAAAACACCATATCACATAATTTTCCATCCGCACCATTTTTGCTCAATGGGTAAGGGGGGGGGCAAGGCTTATGATGGGGGAAATTCCCCTACCCTTTGGCACCGTCACTGCAAGTTGATGGACGATGCTTAAAGATCATGACGTATGCTTTAGAAAAAAAAACGCGCGATTCAGTGGTCAAGCTCGCTTACCTAATATCGATCCATAGTCTTGTGTTACAGGTTTGTACAGTGCGAAAAATGAAAATTGCAACTTTTTCAAATTGACCTTGAGGGTTTTAAAAGTTCATAACTTAAATGTTTCTCAGTCAATTGTCAGAAACACGGTGTCAAATGAAAGCTGAAATTCCGGCGCTTGTACACAAAGTCTTGAAATTACGTTTGCGACTTCCATATTTGCACACGAGCCATTGTTTCGAGATGAGGCAATACTTTTTTGGGAGTCTTTACCTTGTGTGTTATAGCTGAGCAATTGGTATGTGTACTATAAAATTAAAACGTTAGGTATGGGCCATTGCACTATCCTAATTTATCTTATAAAATAAATGAAACTTTGCAATCACACCATTAAACTAAAATGGTCCCATTTTGAATAATCTCACCCATGCAGAGCCCTTGGCTCAATTAAAAATTGAAAATAAACTGCAAAATGATAAATGAGAGACACTTCTATATTTGTAGTAAGCTCCTAGATCTTTTTTCATGTTATTTCTTATCCAACGACAATTTATAATGTTCAATTAATACCCCGTGCTTCAACACAATTATCAAGCTAAGGTTACATGTATATTTGAGTGGATTATATTCAGAGCCTATATTAAATCCCTGAAGGGCGCACTACACTAAATAATTAGCACTCGCAATCCGGCATTTCTAAAATCGGCAACATTGACTGCCCTTCTAAAAACAGCAAAACGTATAGAAGGGCAATATGTTTGGTCAATATTTTGTTCTAATTATAAAGTAAGGTTTATTTAAAGATGATATGATGCCATTTTTGATCTCCAGATTAATTGTGGTAAAATTTAAAGGGTTTTCCTTAATTTGCACTTGATTCTGGAAATACAAAATTTGGCTGTCGGTGATAGGGGGCGTTATACTTCAGCGTCCAGTTTCTTGAAATTTTTGCCTTGAAGGTGTACTTTTATCATCATTTTGTGTTAGAACAGATCATAATCATCTGAAAAAAGGCAGTGTTGAAGCAACCAGTTGCTTTATTATTGAGTTCTCGGGTGTTTTTAGGAAGCCATTTTGTACAGTAAGTCAATGGGGCGCTATATTGTGGTGTGACGCCTGCATGATACAAGGCATCTAATGCATGTTAATGATACTTTATATGACAAACTGGTAGCTCATTTTGTTTTGTTTCATTTCTTGTGTATATGGCCAGGCATATGCTTATTTCTTATCACACTGCACTTTTTGAAGAAGCTACTTTTGTAACCAAATATTGAAATTTTAGAATCATTTCATATTAGTCAGAGAGAATATTGTGGATAAAGAGACTTAAAATGTGTTATGCAATCTAGGCCTGTATGTAGTATTACAACTTTAAAAATATTGAATTTGAAAATTTCAAACGTTTTCATTTCATTTTAAATTAGAGATTCAACCATTAAAGTTAAGTCATAACTGGTCACTAAATTCTATCCGAAAAAAGAGAATGAGAGAGAGAGAATCCCCAACAGAAATGCATCCAAGTTTCTTCAGAACTGGAAATTTTACTTTTTTAAACCAAATTTTTACATACGATGTGCTTGAAAAGGCAAGTTAGCAAAAACAGAACTTTAAAGTCTCTTTGGTATCTTGTCGTAGACAGTTTCCTGTGACGTCAGCATCACCAAATTTTTACATACGATGTGCTTGAAAAGGCAAGTTAGCAAAAACAGAACTTTTAAGTCTCTTTGGTATCTTGTCGTAGACAGTTTCCTGTGACGTCAGCATTTTGTCCCAGGTCACTGCACAGAAGCCACCAGATGATCAGTAGGCTTGAGGGATGCATCTCAGATGAAATGTGAAACGTCGCCACTCAATTAAATGTAAGTCCAGAAGACTAGATTTAATTTTATTACTTTGTTGTTACAATACCTGGATGAATCAAAACCTTCGTAAACATGTTTAGGGTTTTTATAAACTTGTATTGCATATTTGCATAAGATTAATTTGAGTGAATTTTAGAAGCTACTTTTTCCAGGAATCATTAAAAGCTTGCATATTATGGCATAACCAAATTATATTTTCCCAAGAACTTGAAGAACATAAATGATTAAAATTTATAATATGTCATAATTAAATAAGATAAGATTGATCAGTTCCCTTTTCCTGAATACTTCTGATAACAAGCAAGTTTTATGATATAGACATGCTTCTGAAACATTTTAATTACTCCATAAATTAGTTTAGACTCTGTGCCATTTTATAAGATTGCTTACTTATAAATACTTTTTATGTACATAATAAGTTTTCTAAATTAGATTATTTTTTGACTTTGATTATTTGGGGAATTGTCCTGTTATATAAATTTGTGACAAAACAGTTTATTTATCTATTTTGTTATTAATCATATTTTAACTGCAAAAGGTTGTGAATTTTTCATTCAGAGCACGCTTTTTTGATTTGTGTTGTTAGTTTAATTAAGGCTCCTTAGCAAGTAAATAATGTTCTGAACAAAATTTAATTAAATCCTCTCATTTGTATGTGTAATGTACCTTTAAAATATAGGTATAATATAATTTAAACAATTCTACTGGGCAATTAATGTTAAAACTATGTATCTCCCTGGACGAATAAATTAGTACCAATAAATGGCACATTTTTTAGAATGCGTCATTTAGGGCCACATATGGCAACATTTTCGTCATATAACTAACATGATTAACCAGACTAGAACTTTTGCTATACTTGGTTTTTACTTGTCCATTAATTTATTTTGCTTATCTTTGTAATATTGCATACAGATTCATAGATTTTTGTTGATTTTGTGTTTAATTGTTTTAAAAATTTTAGAAGTTTTTATAATGAAACAAAATTGCGCAGCAGTGTTATTTCTTCCAAGCAGGTGTTTTCTGGCATTTTATTTAATGAGTATAGTATTGGTTTTCAAATCGTCATTGTTTTGGCAATGATTCAACAGAAAAGCTCTTGAACTCTCTCACCTGAAAACTTTAGAAATAGAAATGATAAACTACATGCTAATACTACAAAGTGAATCAAGTCCTATTATTATGATGTTAATTAAGTAATTGATTGGATTACAGTACATGCTTAAAATTGTCATTTAAGAATGATACAGATCTTTTTAAGGAAGTTTTCTTTATTGTATCACTCAATTCATTAGACCTTTATATTCTTCAATCTATCCCAAAAGGCTTGCATGGGCGAGGTTAATTAATACTAGGGTAGGGGTAGTGGGTGCAGGATTACAAATATCTTGAAAACATAAACTACAGAAGGGAAAACTTGAAGAAAATCAAATGGGAAAATGTAGAAAACAGTAGTTATTCAGTGGAAATATTCAAGCCAAAAACTGCAAAGGAATACTGAGATAATTTGGTTTTTGGTGAGTAAAAATTAAAACGTTTGCTGTAGAAAAAGCTGCCATACACTGAGGAAAATAATTTGTTGGACAAAAATACTTGGCTCCCCTCTGTTACACCACTGTAATTATATCTACCCTACATACAGCATGTAACTAACTGCAGGGCAATTTGTATGTGTACTATCAAATGAGGTCCTCAGGTTTGTGCCATTGTACTCTTCTAATTTTCTTTTAACAAGCATCGCAATCCACCATTCCGTTACTCATTAGTTAATGAGCAAAACTAAAATGGCCCCATTTTGATTTATCTCACCCATGCAGAGCCCCTGGCTCAATTACAAATTGAAAAATAAACTACTAAATGATAAATGAGAGACACATCTATCTTTGTAGTAAGCTCCTAGATATTCTTTTCATGTTATTTCTTATCCAACGGCAATACTGTAATGTTCAATTAATACCCCGTACTTCAACACAATTATCAAGCTAAGGTTACATGTAGATTTGAGTGGATTATATTCAGAGCTTATATTAAATCCCTGAATGATACAAGGCATCTAATGCATGTTAATGATACTTTATACGACAAACTGGTATCTCATTATATTTTGTTCATTTCCTGATAAAATGTCCAGGCATAGGTTTGTTTCTTGTCACATTGCACTTTTTGAGGAAGCTCCTTTGTAACCAAATATTTTGCATTCCAAATTTTCTTAAGAGTGGAAATCCTTTTTATGCAATCTGCACTTATATTGAATTTTGATATTCAGTTGTTTCCAACTTGGAGTTTCTACCAACGTAATATAACCATAACTGAACTAAATCTCAAGAAGTCTTTCTGTTGAGATGAGATTAAATACCCTGAGGTAGAATATATTGAAATATATTTGCCTTAAAAGTACAAACAGACATATCTACTATGATTTTTAAATTGTTCAAATTGTACAAACACTTTTCCACAACTTTTTCACTTTCTTTAACTTTTTGTGTTCAAGATGTGCCAAGTGGTAACATGTCATAAAGTGGGTGGTCATACCGATAGGCATTTGGTGATGCCATCGTTTAGTTATGAGGAAAATGAAGAGGTCCACGGTTCCAATATCTTTTGAAACTATCTGTATTCTTAGATTTTTCACTTCCACTATTATTCCACCATTTAAATAAAGTTCAGAAATAAGCCAGGCCACCATTTTGCACTTCATAGATTTGCCATATATCAGGTATATCAATATTTTAGAGATGTTGACTGGAAGCTTATTTATATCACATTATATCACTGGTCTACAAATTTTCAAAAATTTCGAGTATCTGAGATGAAACATACCTTCCTTTGTCAATTTTGGGCTGCTGAACACGAATATGACCATTAAAAAATCTGATTAGCTCTAGTTTTTAAGAATTTTGCGATTAAATATTTTACATGGCAACGTATAGGAGCAATACACAATGTGGTAGATCTACATGCATTTTACATATACACAGATTATGAAGGTTCTACTGATGCTTCTTTGGTTGTTTCTTATACTTAATATCTTGGCCATCTCTTTTTAGGATCAACAGAAATCTCACAATAATGATGTGCTCTTGATAGCGTTTCTCTATGGCTTGGATCGAAACGTTCCCTTATTATCACCGACTGCACCACAGTTGAGAGGAAATGAATCGATGTGATTGAAGTAAATGGATTTTTAAGGACATATTGCAGCCCAACTTTCAATAGCATAGTAGCATGTCTTCCACAAATTGTTTGTAAATGCCAGCTTCATCATTTCCAAGGACATTGTTAACAACTTGGGAGTCTTCTTTTGCTTCCTATGATGCAATCAAATGCTTCATCTAAAAGTTCATGGATTTGAGGAACAACAAATGTACACCCTCTATTGCTTTACTCAGCTTTAGGAATTAAATACCAAGGCTCCATGGAAAGCTGATCAATGGCCTTAACAAAGTTCATCATTCTTTATGAGTTCCATTTTTAGTAAAACCTTGTTTTGGTCTACAAGTGAAAGACATTGCACATATTGAGTTCCAGATTCAAGTTGTTGCTGGTAAGGCCAGTCTCATTGAATGTCATTAATGAGAAGCAGTTGGTGGGAAGATCTTGCTCAACCATCATATTCACAAAGATAACAATAACACTATGTGTAACCTCATTGAGAACAAGCAAGATAGTAATGATTTTGAGGTCAACGCAAATCTGTCATTGTATTGGAATACTTAATATATTCTAAAAAGTTGCTTTACATTGTCAAGTTTATTTCATGTACAAGTACTCGCTGAGACTCAATATTGATCAATCAATAACATCAATAAAACACCTCCACTCATTAGGACTTACTGGCTTCATTTCAACCATCAACATCAACTGTCTCAAATTTTTCTAGTCAAAAATTATAGCAACATTATGACAGGATACCAAATCACCTATTATCTTCTTCAGACTCAAAATATTAGTGGCTTAAACAAGTTCTGTAATCAGTTTATCATGTTTATCATCATACTTCATTAACAATACTTTCAACGGACATGAGCAGATAGAATAACATTAAAAGTAAGGTTTCTGTACTCAACATTGTGCTACTTCCTATATTGCCTAATAATAGTTCATATTCTGGTACACAGTATACCACTGGGGTTGTGTATCTTTAAAACAAGAGCTAACTAGTATTTTTAAGCATCATTTTTGGTTTCAGTGACCCAAAATTAGTCAAGATTGACTACTTTCATTTAAGATACTTTTTGGCTGTAGACCAGTGAATTATCAATGGTACAATTTATTGCTAAATTGAGCAAGAGGCTTTCATTCAGTGCTAGCTCAGCTTAATTTAAAAGAGCTTACCATTAGTGAATCAATTACAGATTTCTTTTTAACACCCATTATGGATGTAGCTAGGGCATTGTTCTTTTATTATTAATATTACATTTCACCTTACATAAAATATTGTTAAAAGGTTTAGATACTAATGAAGAATAATGAGTTACATTTTTTAACTGTTATCATATTTACAATTTTGTTGGTACGACACTTAAAGGAGCCCTGTCCGATTGGGTCAGCATTTTTTAAAACTTTCTAAGATTTTGGTACAAAAATATTTCTCATATTTTCTCATTACCCATGTGAAATTTTACGGCTGAAATGTGTTGCATTTCGTAGATATAAGTGAAAATGTGCTAAATAATGGTAACCATAGTATTACCGACACAGTAAAGTATAGGCAAGTGGAAAATACAAAAATGCTTATAAAATCAAAATGGTTGTTCCGACTTAACTAAAATTTGAAATTGAAACACATTACGTGGTTATCTTTCATTTCACAGTGAAAATTAAAATTTGTAAAATCGGACCATGTACCTTTAAGTGACTCAGTTTTGGTGTGAAGGCAATGTATTTGTTTGTTTGTTTGTTTTTATAGTAAATGATCCAGATATCTATAAATTTGTATGTAGGTAATAAAAATCCAGCTATCAAGTCATTTGGTACAGATGCTAAAGATACCCAAAGTCAAGATGCTGATATGCAGATAATTTATTTTGTAAATTGTTGCTGCAAGGAAGAAGTGATAATAATAGAGCCGATTTAATTTCACGGTTTGTAGTGATAGAGAATTTGAGATACTTCAGAGATGTTTATCTTGATGAAAGTTTGCACCTTGATATTCTTGGAAATGGCAATTTCTAAGCAAATTTTTAATTACACTGACTTAAGCCTTTAGTGGCCAAATTAATTTTTTTGAAATTTGAGCTATTGTGACAGAGGTACAGATAAGCTAACATATCTAAGAAACTATTAATGATAAGTACCTATGAGTATATATATTATGAAAGCTAACATCAAGGGGAATTTAATAAGCGACACAGAAACATTATTTTGTCGTTGATATGGTTGCCATGGCAACCAAAATGTAAACATTTGATTTTATCCATGATAAAATTATTTGTTTCTGGAGTCAAAAATGTATCTTTCCAATATTCCACCTCAAACAAACTTTTTGAACAGAAAGGAAATAACTTTCTGAGCATTTTGACACCTATGGATGAAATCGGACCTTGTATGGCCGAGATACGTCAAAAAAGCTGAAAATTTAAAATGATAAAAAATACCAAAAATTGACAAAATGGCCGCTGCTTTGTAATTTTGGCCGCCATTTTGGATTCTTTTAAACACCAAATTGATTTATTTTAGCTTAAAAGTTTAGTTTAAAAGTATAAATAAAACTTTTAATTACCAAAATATCAATAATTGGACCATTTTGAGGACTTTTTACTTGCCCGCCAAATTTAAACCATTGTTTCACACATTGTGCATGTAAATGAATGGGATTTTCACATATTTTGCCTTAATGGCAGGAAATCGAACACTAAATGTCAAAACGAGTAAAATTTGGTATCAAAATAAAGGAAATTTTATCTACTTTGCATATAAATACATTCCAAACAAACCAAACACTCATATACCCTTCAAAATTTTGCTGAAAAAGAACCCCCTTGTTATGGGTCAAAATGACCCACATGGCCACTAAAGGCTTAAATCGGTGAAGTACAAATTTGTTTTTTAAAAATAAAAATGTGTAATTTGTTAATCTTCTGTTGCTTATAATGAATTTAAAGCAGCATGGTCCGATTGCCTCAACTTTTTTTCAATTTTTTTGAGATTTTTGGTACCAAACTATTGCTCATATCATGTCAAATTTCATGGCTGAGCTATGTTCCATTGAATAGTGCAACCAGTTCAACTGAAATATGATTTAAAACTCTGGAGAGGTCATCTTTCATTTGATAAAGAAAGCTAAATTTTGAGAAATTGGACCAAGTTTCTTTAAGAATAAGTTGAGTGGGTTTTGACTATATTTTCCAAGAATCATTAAAAGCTGCAATTATGCCATTAATTAAACTAAGTTATATTTTCCCAAGAACGTGAAGAACATCAATGAAGAAAACTTTTTATTATGTTATAATACAGTTGATAAGATTGATCTGCTCCCTTTTCCTTTCTTTTGGTGACAGACAAGTTTCAAAATATAGACATGGTTCTGAAATATTTTAATTACTCCATAAATTAGGTTAGGATATTATGAAATTATATAATTATGAATGGTGGAGTTCTAATAAACATGATACATTTTCTAAGTAGATTATATTTAATGTGGTTATTTTGGGAATTCTTCCTGTTACATTCCAACAAAAACAGTTTATTTAATTTTTTTATTAATCGTGCCTAAACTGTGGTTGTAAAAGTTTATGGATTTTTCATTCAGAGCATGCCTTTTGTTTTGTGTTGTTTTGTGATTTTTAGTTTAATCAAGACTCCTTATCACGTAAATAATGTTCTGAACAAAATTTCATTAAAGTGTTTGATATTTAAAAAAATATAAATAATAATTTAATCAATTCCACTTATATTGAAATTATGTATCTCCCTGGAAGAATAAATTAGTCCCAGTAGATGGCACTTTATTTGGAGTGCATCATTTAGGGCCACATTTAGCGACATTTTATCATATAATTAACCTGTTTAAAACTTGTGCTGTACCTGTTTTTACTTGTTCATTGATATATCATGTTTATTTTTGCTTTTCTTTGTAATGTTGCATACAGATTTGAAATTTCTCAAAGATTGTGGTTTAGTTTGTGTGTGTTTCAAAAATATTATAAAGTTTTTATAATGAATTCTTCCAAGCAGATGTTTTCTGGTATTTTAATTAATGAGTATAGTATTAGTTTTCAAATTGTCATTGTTTGGCATTGATTCAACCGAAAAGCTCTTGAACTCTCACCTGAAAACTGTGAGGAAATGATAAAATACATGTTAATATTAAGGCGGTGTCACACATCACCGTATTGACGAAAATGTACTATTCGTACGTTACTAATTCGCTTTGTATGTTCCTCATACTCAATTTATTCGTTTAGTACGGAACACGTCCGGTTCTCATTCGGCGTTGTTCATTGAGACGAGACAACTTTTCCGCTTCTTATCCGCAAGTCGTTCGGTCATTGTACGGTCTATTCGTTTCATGTTCGTCAGTCAATACGTTCAATTGTATGGATTTCTTCACCGTATATAATCTCTCGTCACCGTATAGCCTAAACTTTGTACATTATTCAAACGTTTTGGGTCAATATAGTGATGTGTGACACCGCCTTTACGGAGTGAATCAAGTCCTATTATTGTGATGTTTTAAACTAAGTAATTGATTGGATTACAGTATATGTTTTTGCATCTAAGAATGTAACACAATACTGATGTAACAGATCTTTTTAAGGATGTTGTGTCACTCAATTCATTAGACCTTTGTATTCGGTAATTTTGAATAGAGCTATGGATACATCCCCATGGGCGAGGGTAATTAATACTAGGGTAGGGGTACAGGTGGGTGCAAGATTACAAAAAAAAGTTGAAATACAGAAGGGAAAACTTGAAATCGAATGGGAAAATGAAGAGAACGAAAGGTCTTCAGTCAAAACATTTAACCCCCCCCCCAAAAAAAAAAAAAAAAAAAATACTTAAAAGTACTGAGGAAATTGGTTTTGGGTCAGCAAAATTGAACATTTGCTGTAGAAAAAGCTGCCATACACCCAAGTAAAATTGGACAAAAAAGACTTAGCTCCCCTCTGTTACATCACTTTAATTAAATCTACCCTACATTACAGCATCCAACTGCAGGGCAATTAGTATGTGTACTATAAAATGAGGTCCTTAGGTATGGGCCATTGTACTCTTCTAATTTTCTATTAACGAACATCGCAATCCACCATTCCGTACTCTTTAGTTATGTGCAAAACTAAAATGGCCTCATTTTGATTACTCTCACCCATGCAGAGCCCCTGGCTCAATTACAAATTGAAAAATAAACTACATAATGATAAATGAGAGACACATCTATCTTTGTATTAAGCTCCTAGGATTTCTTTTCATGTTATTTCTTATCCAATGGCAATACTGTAATGTTCAATTAATACCCCGTGTTTCAACACAATTATCAAGCTAAGGTTACATGTAGATTTGAGTGGATTATATTCAGAGCCTATATTAAATCCCTGAATGATGCAAGGCATCTGTTAATGATACCTGATATGGCATATGCTTATTTCTTGTCACATTGCACTTTTTGAGGTAGCTACTTTTGTAGCCAAATACTTAAATTATTCCATTATTAGTCAGAGAGAATATTGTTGATAAAGAGATTTAAAATGTGTTATGCAAACTAGGCCTGTATGTAGTATTACAATTTTCAAAATATTCAATATGAAAATTTGAAATGTTTTCATTGCATTTTAAATAAGAGTTTTAGCCAACAAAGTTAAGTCATATTAAACTGGTCACTTAATTCTACCTGAAAAAAAAAAGACAGAGAAACCTAAACAGAAATGCATTCAAATTTCTTCAGATTTTCAGAGGTTACATGTAGATTTGAGTGGATTATATTCAGAGCCTATATTAAATCCCTGAATGATGATGCAAGGCATCTAATGCATGTTAATGATACTTTATATGACAAACTGGCAACTCATTATATCTTGTTAATTTCCTGATAAAATGTCCAGGCATGGGTTTGTTTTTGTCACATTGCCCTTTTTGAGGAAGCTCCTTTGTAACAAAAAATTTTGCATTTCAAATTTTCTTGGAGTGAAAATCCTTGAGGTAAGGAAACATTTTATGCAATCTGCACTTTCATTGAATTTTGATATTTCAGTTGTTTCCAACTTGGAGTTTCCACCAATGTAGTTTAACCATAACTGAACTAAATCTCAAGAAGCCTTTCTGTTGAGATGAGATTAAATACCTTGGGGTAGAATATATTGAAATATATTTGAAAAGTATGTGAGTCAAAATGGATCCCTTAAAAGTACAAACAGACACATCCACTATGATTCTTAAATTGTACAAATTGTTCAAACACTTTTCCACAACTTTTTCACTTTCTTTAACAATTTGTGTTCAAGATGTGCCAAGTGGCAACATGTCATAAAGTGGTTGATCATACAGACAGTTTGCTTAATTTTGTATTTATTTGGTCATTTTTATTTAACCCACGTGGTCACTGTGTTTATCGTCACGGTTGTTGAACCTCGAAACCTCGACCTGCTCTGTCAGGCTGCGTATGTTTTAGTATACGGTGAGACAAGAGTTGACCTAGGAGTTGAATGGAAAATCACTCAAGCAAATTTGTTACTATGAAGGTCATCTTGTTTATTTGCTATGTTTAAGAACATATAAAAATAAAGCGATACATACACGGAAATTAATATCTATCTGCGGATTGTGCAGAAAAAATGGATTCAAACACCGACATTTACGTGTTTATGTTGATTTTTACTACATTGGTCAGCAGAGAGAATCATAAAAGGCAAGTTTATGTCACTTTTATATTATTTACTAGACTATCCAGCCATGTTTGTGTATTATTGGTGCAATTTTATATGTTTACATGTGTCACAATGTATTGCTTGTTGATATTTGTGGTTTATTACTCGGCTATAATTTTGCTATTTTTTCAAACCTATGAAAATGGCGACGCACTATAAGGTCACGTGGGTCATTTAAATTTGACCAAATAAATTCACAATTAAGTAGACTGACAGATAGACTCTTGGTGATGCCATCGTTTAGTTATGGGGAAAATGAAGAGGTCCACGGTTCCAATATCTTTTGAAACTACTCTGTATTCTTAGATTTTCCGCTTCCACTATTATTCCACCATTTAAGTAAAGTTCAGAAATAAGCCAGGCCACCATTTTGCCGTAGATCATGGTATATCATATCAATATTTCAAGAGATGTTGACTGGGAGCTCATTTATATTACATTATCAATGGCCCAATTTATTGTTAAATTGAGCACGAGGCTTTCATTCAGCGCCAGTTCAGCTTAATTTAAAAGAGCATTTACCTGTAGTGAATCAATTACAGATTTCTTTTTAACACCCATTATGGATGTAGCGAGGGCATTGTTCTTTTATTATTAATTAACTATTACATTTCACTTTACATAAAATATTGTTAAAAGGTTTAGATTCTAATGAAGAATAATGAGTTATAGTTTTAAACTGTTATTATATTTACAATTTTGCTGGTATGACAATTAAGTGACTCAGTTTTGATGTGAGGGCAATGTATTTGTTTGTTTGTTTGATTGTTTGTTTTTGTAGTAAAAGATCCAGATATCTATAAACTTTGCCAGTAGATCCAGCATAAGGATCATAAATGTACGTACCTGATGGAATTTAACATATTTTTATATAATACTAGAATGTTTATGCATTTTAGTATATTGAAAATCCAGGTAACCATTGAAAATGATAAACTTGTAATGATTAATTACAAATTTCAAGTTGGAATGTAATTTTTAAGCCTTATATTTTAAAATAGCAAAGTTTTAATAGGTGTAATGATTGTTGCAAGAGTTTTCCCACTTTCTGGCAAAGTAAAGAACAAAAAAAAAATCCAGCTATCAAGGCATTTGGTACAGATGCTAAAGATACTCAAAGTTAAGATGCTGATATGCAGATAAGATAATTTGTTTTGTAAATTGCTACAAGGAAGAAGTGATAATAATAGAGCAGGTTTAATTTCACGGTTTGTAGTGATAGAGAATTTGAGATAGTTTAGAGATGTTGATCTTGATTAAAGTTTGCACCTGGCCAAGTCAGCAAAATAAGAATAAATGTAGAATATTCAATCAAAATTTGAAGTGATTGACATTTGGTGAAACATTTCAGTCAATCAAGTTCATATTTTAATTAATCCTGATATTTGTTCATACACACATAAGGTATTATGTGAGTGTGTGCTAGTAATGTGAAAGACAGTGTTGTAGTCCTCAAGGCCAGGCCTTGGCCTCGAGGAGTCCTTAAGGACATTTTTTGAAGTCCTTGGTCCTCGGACATGAAGGCCTTGGCCTCGGACATGAAGTCCTTGGCCTTGGCCTTGGCCTCGGACCTCTAAGTCCTTGGTCCTCGGTGCCGAGGACAGGCAAAATTGCTTGTTTTTATTGAAAAATATTACTTCGAAATTTAAAAAAAAATGATCTTTAGGTGAAACTTTGCAAAGAAGATATTCACAACATCCTTGCATGCATTATAACAATAACTTTCATGACTGATGCCAATCATAATTATCAAATGTCAGAGGGGTAATCTGTTGCCATGTCCAGGGGTACTAAAAATTTCTTGGTAAGTAGGCCTATTGCTGCACGCGATATCCAACATAGAGTCTTGCGTAACTGATTTTTGGTCAAAAATAGGGTCAATGGCACTGATTTTTTTTTCAATTGTGTCTCAGGAACTGTTTTTTCCCATAAAAAACGACTAATAGAGCTAAACATTTTTCAAAATTTGGTTGAAAACTTTATTAAACACAAACTTGAGTTATTTCCTTGAAAATTGAAGGAAAATCGGAGTCTTTGGAACTGAAGTATTCTTGGAATTAGCATCTTGAGCGTGGCACATAACCGTACCATCCATCATTGTAAGTGACCCCGGGTTGCCATCTTCCCCTACAATATTGGGTGTATATCTCAACTAAACTTGCACACCTCATCACCAACCTCCAGGTGAGGCCAAAGGGGTCCAGTCAAAGTCATCCAAGGTCAAAAGGTCATTTACAAAGTTAAACCCCGAAAAAATGTTCAAAAGGTCATCCATCTCATTCTAGGTAATTTCAAAGTCAATGCCATAACTCAAGAACCCTTTACCTCACATGGACCAAACCTTGACCATGAAATGCCATTTGATTAAGGTAAAAATTTTATTGGCCAAAGTCATATGGTCATTTTAAAGGTGAAACCTACAAATTTCAAAAAGTTCATCCATGTCATTGAGATCATTTCATTGTCACTGCTGAAATTCATTAACCCTTAACCCCACATTGACCAAACTTAAACAATGAATATCCCTATTATACTCAAGGTCAGTCATGGTAAAAATGTCATTTTATGTCAAATACCAAGATGGAGCATGAGTGTGTTTTAGTGCAGGTATTAGTTGCATTGTAAAAGTCCTTGGTCCTCGGCCTTGGCCTCGGAGACACAAGTCCTTGGCCTCGGACAACTAGTCCTTGGCCTCGGATACCAAGTCCTTGGCCTTGGCCTTGGCCTCGGATACCAAGTCCTTGGCCTTGGCCTTGGCCTCGGACACCAGGTCCTCGACTACAACACTGGTGAAAGATGCACAATCATTAAGCTTTAAAAAGCTGTTTTTATACTTTTTGAATGTATGGTCTTTGAGTTTTTAAATGACTCTATATCATTAATTTTTTCTAATTACAATTAAGCTATTAACTCAAAAATGATGTGCTCCATAAACGTGATGAACTTCATTTAGCGATATATATTTTAAAACACACATATTTTATTTTTTGCATATTCAAAAATTTATGCTTTGTTTAATACATAGATCTGTAAAGTTCATTTCAAAACCTAAGTGGAATTTTTTAAAGATATCTACATTTCTTCAGATTCTTTCAGATTCAGATTCAGATTCTTTTATTTCCATAAAATACATCAAAATAACATAGAAACGGAACATAATTATGGAGGACAGGACCGGAAGGCCAATAAGGCCTGTTAAATGTCCTTCCCTAGAATACAACAAAAGGTAACAGACAAAAATAAATACCTAACAGCACAACTACTCAAACAAGACTACAACAAGGACATGCTCAAAAACTTACTTATAATTTTGAATAATATTTTGCTTAAGTTGATTTCGAAATTGCTTCACATTATTACTATTTTTTATTTTACATGATATCTTAGGACAATAAACAGAAAAACACCTGGTTTACTGGCCTTTGAACTTATTTACCTTAGTTTTACAATTCACTACATCATGTGGTAAATATGTAACATTGTGTACTAAATATATTTCAGTTAATGTCTAACAAAAAATTGAGTATGTTGTATGTTATTTAGTTATATTTGATAATCTTATCTTGCTTTTCATTTAATACAGCAATTGCATCTTACATTCAAATTGTGTTCCTTCTATGTATATTTTTGAAAAAGTGTATAATTGTATTCTTGCTTTTCTATATTGGAATAGATGCTTTATTCTGTAATGTGCATGTTTGTCTGTATTGCATTTCCAGAGTAGGTTTCTGTGACAACTATCATGCTTTATTTATTTCTTTAAAATCACAAGATATTACCTCTTCTGTTTAAGTTATATAGATGCATGCTAATTTTTCTTTTTGAGTTTCAGATTTTGTCTTAAGTGGTTTTTGAAAAACAATTTTCAAAGCAAATTACTAGTACTACTATCATAATTTGTTTCTCTTTATATTATGCAAAATATTTATTTCTCACAGTCTGGTACATATGCATGCTTGTTTTTTTATTTCAGTTTGTAATTTTGTTTAAGTATTTTTAAACAAGCTTTCTGTAGAAATCGAAACAAGGTTTTTGCAAAACTGAATTTGATGTGGACATATTTTACCAGGCTTATTGATGCTCAAATCCTTAAACATGAAGAACAGAGGAAAGCATTGACACAAATATAATTTCTATGGATTACAAAAGTCATTTGAATGTTGTCTTGTTACTCTGTTAGATATTTTACAGAGCTCTATCTTCAGGTTCAAAATAAACTTACAAAAAAATCCATCTACCAAGTCATTTGGTACAGATGCTAAAGTCAAGATGCTGATATGCAGATCATTTATTTTGTAAATTGCTACAAGGAAGAAGTGATAATAATAGAGCAGATTTAATTTCACGGTTTGTAGTGATAGAGAATTTGAGATGCTTTAGAGATGTTTATCTTGATTAAAGTTTGCACCTGGCGACGTCAGCTAAATTAGGTGTATGCGGAATCTCTAATCAAAATTTGAAGTGAATAAAATATGATGGAACAATTTTAGTCAATCAAGTTATTTCATAGTTTTAATTAATCCTGATATTTGTTCAAACACACATAAGGTATTACATGAATTTGTGCTAGTAATGTGAAAGATGTACAATCATTAAGCTTTAAAAAGTTGTTTTTGGAACTCAAAAAATTTTATACTTTTTTCAAATTGTAATGATTCTATATTATTAATCTTTTCTTATTACAATTAAGCTATTAACTCAAAAATGATGCTCCATAAAGGTGATGAACTTCATTTAAGGTGCGTTTACACTGTGACGAATTGGGGGTAACGACAAGCAACGTAGACCTGTGTATTGCAGTGTTGAATTTTATTCCTGTCATCGTTAGTTAACGTCAGTTAATGCTCACACACGCTGCTAGCCACGCACACTATCGTTACTATCAGTCGTTTTCAGTTACAACTTTTTAGTTGAAAATACGTTACCCTCAGTCGAAACAAGTCGTCACAGTGTAAACACACCATTAACGATATATATTTGAAAACACACACATTTTATTTTTTTGCATATTCAAAATATTTATGCTTTGTTTAATAATACATCTGTAAGTTTCATTTCAAAAGATGAGTGGAATTTTTTTAAAGAAATGATATCTACATTTCTTAATTAGGACAATTAACAGAAAAATATGTGGTTTACTGACAGTTGAACCTATTTACCTTAGTTTCACAATTCACTTCATCATGTAGTAAATATATAACATTGTGTACTAAATATATTAACAGTTAATGTCTAATAAAAATTGAGTATGTATGTTATTTAGTTAATATATAATAATCTTATCTTGCTTTTCATTCAACATAGCAATGGCGTCTTACATTCCAGTTGTGTTCTTTGTCAGTCTGCTTAATACGAAATATAAATGACCATTTAAAAATTACCCACGTGACCTTATAGTGCGTCGCCATTTTTATAGATTTGAAAAATAGCAAAATTATAGCCGAGTAATCAAACCCAAATATCAACAAATAATACATTGTGACACATGTAAATACATGAAATGGCACCAATAATACACAGACATGACAAGATAGTCTAATAAATAAAACAACTTGTGACATAAACTTGCCTTTTATAATAATTGCTGCTGACCGATGAGGTAAAATTCCACCAATAATTTCAAATGTCGGGGTTTAAATTCCTGTTTTCAAACCTATCCGTAGATCAATATTTTTATCCGCATGTCAAAATCTGTTAATGTCAACATGCTTCCACATATCAAACGAACACAGTCACCTTGATAGTAATAAATTTGCTTGAATGGTTTTCCCTTCAACTCTCAGGTCAAACCTTTCAAATCGTATACTCGGACATTGGTAACATGTCAAGGTATTTCGAGGTTCACTAACCGTGACAATAACACATGGTCACATGGGTTATTTTTAAATGGTCATTTATATTTCGTATTAAGCAGACTGTTTGTATGCATATTTTTGCCAAAGTGCGAGTATACTTGCTTTTCTATATTGGAATAGATGCTTTATTCTGTAAAGTGCATGTTTGTCTGTAGCAGGTATCTGTGGCAACTATCATACTTTATTTCTTTTAAATCACAATATTTTACCTTGCACTCTGTTCAAGATATTAAGATACATGCTAATTTTTCTTTTTGAGTCTCAGATTTTGGCTTTGGTAGTTTTGAAAAATAAATTTCAAGCAAGTTACTACTATCGTATATGTTTCTTTATACTATGCATGGTATTAATGCCAAACATTTAGTTTGTAAATATGCAATTATCATGATTATGTATGCTTATTTTGCATTTCAGTTTCTGATTTTGTTTAAGTATTTTTTAAACAAGCTTTTCTGTAGAAATCTAAACAAGGTTTTTGCAAAACTGAATTTCATGTGAACATATTTCACCAGGCTGATTGATGCTCAAATCCTCAAACATGAAGAATAGAGGAAATCTTATTTGAGTTTTCAAGTTAGCCACCTTTACTTTTTTAAACAGTTGGCCCGTATTCCAGAAAGATGTTTAGCTAAACCATTGTTTAACTGAGCATCAACTGTCCAGGAATGATACGCATCATTGCAGCTTTCAATAAGAACAGTTCAATGAGTCGTGCTGTTGACGGGAAATAAAACCTTGATTTAGCTAAACTCCTTTCTGGAATACGGGTCGTTATGTTTAATGTCCTCGTTAGACCTCATGTGACCCATTTTGGACCAATCATACATACTATTCATAGACAATAGATCATGCTTTATCTGAATGTTTACGTGAATGGTTAAGAAAAGTAAAGGTGTCTATTATGTCAAAGGTGTTCAGTGGTTTTGTAATAGCAGAAAGTTTGTTAAAAACACATAATTTCATCAGTGAATCAGCATGTGTTTGGCCTCACATTCAAGTATATATATTGTTTGTTTTAGTTATTCAGTTTCCTAGCTGGTAATATTTGTTTTATTTCATGTTTGGCCTTACCTTCAAGTATATTCATCAAGATGCAGTATTGTATCTATTTGTAGAATTGCGCCATTCTTGAAAAAATGAATTGTCATTGAATGGGAAAATTTTGTCAAAAAGCCTGACACAATCCTGCACCTCACTCAGTATATTATTTGTTTTAATGATTCCGTTTCCTAGCTAGTTTGCACCTGACACCTGGCATTCTCTGATTTTTCCTTTCACATGTGCCACCTTCCTGCCTGCTCCCTGCATATATGTTTCATCTAGATCATGGATCAATCCGCTATGTTGGTAAGTACTGGTATGATGCAATGGGGAAATCTACACAGGGCATCTCGGAAACCCATATCTCTGTAGACAGGTTAAAAAACTACTCAAGTGCATGAGTGAATTAAGTTGTAGGCATGTTGTAGGATGCATGCATACTATAGTGATAAAGTAAAAGCACTTGCTGAAAACAATAATAGCTGTATACGCAATTCATTTATGCTTTCCTGATCTAGATTGATCGATCTTGATCTCTTCTTATGTAGATGCAAAATATGTGGGTTGGTCCAGATCCGCATCCTATGTAGATTTCCTCATTTTTACACACTTGCATATTATTATGATAGTTTCTTGGGGATATCATATGTTATTTTCATTCTAAAATTGTTATCAAAATGAAATGTACTGTGAGTAACAAAACTTACATCTTTAGTTATGACAAAATAGTTTCAAAAGACAAAAGAATGTTGAATTCAGTCCATCGACTTAGAAGACCAGTAAAAACCAAGCTACACAGAAAACGATGCGGTAGGCTGTGTGTATTATGTTGCACAACAGACGGCATCGCTTGATACACATCTGAACCGGGATCAATATTAATATCTATGGATTACAAAATTCATTTAAATGTTGTCTTGTTATTCTGTTAGATATTTTACAGACCTCTATCTTCAAAAATTAACTTATTACAACTTTTGATGACCTCTATAAGCTTCTATACGCCCAGTAGTGAATGTTGAACTCACCTCTGTTACCTTACATTTAAAGTGCAGAGTCTTCTACATTTTTTTAAAATTTGAATTTCCAAAATGTGAAAATGTGCAATGTAAATCTTAAATATAACACCGTCTTTATTTTATCATAGAATAATGAGTTTCTCATAAGCTCCTAAGGAAATGCCAGGCATTCTATCGGACAGAAAGGGTTAACATAGGATTGGGGATGCTTCAGATATTTTTAAAAAGATCTTATTACATGCAATTATGTTGAAATAATCATTAAAAGTGGCTAATTTCTTTGACTTAGGCCTATGAACAATATACAATGTTATAACACTTATTTTTTATAGCTTCTTGATCCTAAATTAGACTTCAGAACATTTTGTTCTGTGAAATTATTGAGCCCTCTTTATCATAAAATTGTGCAATATAAAATAATAAGATTTAACAACTGATTTATTGAGAATATTAACAGGACATTTCATTTCTGTACTTTTTAGCTTTTTGTGATTAAAAATTATTGTAAGTTGTTGGTTAAGTTTAAGTTTGGTGTACTAGATTAAAACCGATAAAAAATTTGACAATTTGATTGATGAATCTTTATTTTCCTCTAAGGGTTCAATTTAATCCTATATCATCAATTGGAAAAGTGTTCAGTGGTTTATTTGATCTAATTACCTTCACGATTCTTATAATGGCAGGAAATTGCTTGTAAAAACGAATTATTAGTACTTCTGAATTAAAATTGAATTGATGGATTTGTTCCAACACTGTGATGCTTCGAGGCATCAAATAACAATAGCAAATTTATTAAGACGCAGAGCATGTTATGTCATTTATATTCTCAATAATTGTTTTTCTGGATAGAAAATCCATCAGGAAAAGTCAAAATTGGGTCATTGGAGTAGAATTCTGATCAATTTAGAGTAAAAATGGGTTAGGTCATAAATTATTATGCGGAGAAGTATTTTTTTAACTTCACAAAGTTTATTTGTGTATAGAAGACTTTTGGGGAATTGTTAAATCAATCAAAACTTCTGCCTTAAATGTTGAAGTACTTTGCTTAAGGGAGCCATATAGCATAGAAAATTGAATATATGATGTTGATGTTGAACTTCAAACATAAGACTCACTTCAAATGTTATAAATGAAAGGAATAAACTTTGCTGTGGTGAAAGGTATATGGAATGATACATATTTATTTAGAGAAAATATTTTTTTTATCATGGCAACTCTTTGTCACAGGTTTTTAAACATAGATCATGCTTTATCCAAATTCTTGATATGTAGGTGTGAAGATGCTAAGCACAGAAGATGTCTCATCTCAACTCAAGTGACCAAGTTGGTAATATTAAACATTGTCTTACTATTTTTCCTCGGTGCCATGCACTCATAGACTAGACCCTTTTATTTCATTTTTTCATGCTCTCTCACTGATAGACTTTTATACTTTGATATTTTTACAAAAAACATCTCTCATCAAATTTTCTCTTGATTTTTTGTGATCGTGCTTTTAATGAAAACTCACAAAAATTATACTCACAAACAATGTTTTTGTTTAATATTTTGTTAAATATTCTACTCTTAGAATTACCTCATGTTTTGTTCATTTCTTAAGATTTGCTCTTGCCAAATCCGTCCTATGCAGGTTGTAAATCTGTCACGGTCCATTTTATATCGGACCCCTCTTATATGATACTACAACCAGTGAAACACAATTGTTGGAAACCTCTAGGTCTTTCAGTCTTCAGGCAGTCAAGTTAGCTTAACACTTGCGTATAGTTCAAAAGGTCCCAATTTTGAACAATGCGAGGTCACAAGTTGAGTGTTCTTTTTTTTTCCTTGGACAAGGAACTAATTGCTAATTGTCTTGTAGAAACCTGTAGGAAACTTGGGGAACTGCATCACTGCAGCATAATAATATGTATATATGCGGAAAATTATGCAGATGCAGATGTGCCATCAAAGTAATCAAATTTTATTACAAAATGTCAGTTTTTGTCATTTTCCTTCAGAACTACAACGTTGACCCGATTTTATATTTCAGAATTTTGAAGTGCACAAAAAATGCTTTCATATATGTAAAATTAAAAAAATCAATGGAGCATTTACTATTTTACACATCCTTGAAATGCCTATATCTCATAAAAGAGCACTATTACCTATATTTTTATCTTACATAAATCTACCAAATACTAAATCTTTAAGAAAATCAATGGAGATTTTGCATCTCTGAGAAAACCCTTAAATAGAAAGGTGAAGGTAAAATACTACCATTTATATACCATTTCTATCAGGCTGGCTCTTCTAAATACTGGAATCCACCCTAGGATTTTGTATCATTACTCCGGGAGGATAGAACTCGGGGAGTCTAGAACTCTGTATAGAACAGCTGCTTTATTGTCTGAGGACCAACTCTTAAATTCACTTAAATCTCATTCAATATGTAAACCTAGTATTTCTTGGCCTAATCCTGGTATTTCTCAAACCAATAAGTATTTTTAAATTAAAATCAAGTTCCTCAGTTGAAATCTCCTTTAGTGGTACTACACACCAGCATTTCATGCCTTACCAGTTTCCTCATCTCCTGATGATTTATTTCGAACCATCTTTTAAGCTAAAACTCATAAAGGGCTGTATACCCACATCCACTTCAAAATAGAATAAATAAAATTACCCGTTTATTTATAGGATTGAATATAAACGTTTGTTAACAGCCATGGGCTGTTTACATGATATGTGTAATGGATGCATGTGGAATGCAAATTTGTCATTAGTCTGTCTGACGTTTGTGAATATTCCGTGTCTAAATTTTGATATTCTATTTCTGAAGTAAAATGCACTTGACACTTCAGAAATGTCAACAACTTACTAGAATAATTGAAATGCCTATATAAGTCAAGGTAGGGTGTTTAGTGATGTCATTTTAGAAACCGTTTCACAGACTTGATGCCGCCATGAATTTATAACCATAGTAGATACTGCACTTTTAATTTTTCATGGTAGAAAGGTAGAACAGAATCATGGAATTTGAAGAAGTTTGAGAAAACAACATCAACAACCACCCCACACTTTTTCATCTTGAAGACTCTTAGAAAATTTAGATAGAAAAGGGAATGTTGCACCCCCCCCCCCCCCCCCCCCCCCCCCCCCCCCCCCCCCCCCCCCCCCCCCCCCCCCGATCTCAAACCCTGGTCTGCTTGCACCTTTTCAATGTTCAATTCTACTGCACAAAGTACTAAGTTTCACTACTGTGCTTTAAAAGATAGCAAATTCTTCATACATTTTTCTAAATTTGGATCATTACTTTTCATAAAAGTTGACAAATTTTAGTGGTAAATTTGATGAATTTTTTGAGTCTGAATGATGAATAATATATTACGCATCACATAATTATCCGAGCACTTATCTCCCTGCATTCTGCAATGAGAATTGACAATATGCAAGAGGCAAAAACTTTTTCTTGACTGAAAAAAAAAATTGTCTCTTAAGATATCAAACCTTGGGACCTTTCGCATCTGGATCTAAATGTCCCTCGAGTTATTGATCAAATATACATATCCATGGTAGCTCTTACAAATGTTAAAAGATAAGGAAAAGGTTATGCTAAATGTGCTTATCCTAATTCCCAGGTTTATTCTAAGTTTGTTATACAGAGCTGTACAAATAATTCAGAATCTAAAAACTGTGTAACCTGATTGTCTGCATCATGCATCTAACAAGGGGATGCCAAGTCGGTGCAAATGTTTGTTGTATTTAGAGGAGTAGGCATTCAACATCATTTCAGGGCAAGTGTTAGTCCAACATTTCAATGCTGTGATTAAAATTTTCATTGGAAAATTCCAGAAAGAACTCACATTTTTGACAGACATGCTTCTGTCTTCATCAGTGGTTTGCTGTGTTTGCATCAGAAATAAAGCCTGGCCGGCTCTTTTATTTGGTCACACATTTCAATGCAGTGTTTGCCTTAAAAATAGATCCCAGTCGTCTCTTTTATATAGTGCACGCCTTTCAATATAGTGTTTGTGTTAAAATTAGAGCATGATTCTTTTATTCAGTGCTACATCAATTTGGATGGCATAATCCCAAGAACTCTACCAGTAAGTGTCTGACACTGAATTGTGGAATACATTTTGACAGACTTGATTAACAGTGAAAGAAGGTGTCGCGATTATTTGCTCTTTATATCTTTGTTGTACAACAAACATTTGCACTGACTGTCTGCATGTTAGATGGATGCTGCAGACAGGCCAAAGTTTTTAGATGCTGAATTATTTGTACAGCCATATACACATAGGCATAGGAGCTTAGAATAAACCTGGGAATTAGGGTAAGCACAATTAGGTCTAACGTTTTCCTTTCTTATAGCGCTTTGGAATTTTTTCATCAATAACTTGAGGGACACAAAATATCATATAATGGTGATGTTATCATCAGTTAAGTTGTCATCACTGAAAATTGTATGTCAGTCAACTGAGATGTGAACCTATATATAGTCCTAAATCTTCTTTCAAAATGCTTCAAATAAATTGTAAGCATGGGCAAGTATAAAGAGCAAATAATCGCGACACCTTCTTTCACTGTTAATCAATTTTAAAAATATCTTTTGAGGTTTGGTGTTGTCATTTTGATTTATATGCTATCATGAGTAGATAGCAAGTAATGTTCTTCTTTTATAGAATATCACATTGCATTTAAAAATGTTATCCTGACTCGAACTTGGAACCTCTAATCTGTGAGTTCCGAGCTCCAGACGCTTGGGCTCCAATCACTCCCGTCAAGTTGTTATCAAAGAAAAAGGATGAATCAAAATACAGCAACACTGATTTAGAGTTTAGTAAGACTTTGGACAGATACTGATGGCAACTTCAAAATCACTGATTTATGACACAAGCCTTTTAGCAGCAGAATCCATGATCATGAGCTATCAAACATAGATTCCCAATACCAAACTAAAGAAATATGAAATCTAAGTGATTAAATCCGCAAGCAACCCTCAGCACAGAGATTCATTAATGCCTTATTCAGACCTAAGGCATAACATCAACTATTGCGCAATGTATGCTAGATACATTTGCCACATTTTTCCAACTGACATGACTGTGAGGCATCAATAAATCTCACCAGCTCCACAAAATTATACATCCTCTTATGCTTAGTACCTTTTATTTGTTTATTTTCTAAATAATATTTAACTATTATGGTTATTTGAGACAAAAACAAGGCATATAAAGTGAGAGTTATTTTTCTCTTGGAACACAAGTTGTAAATAATGTCAATAATTTGTCACTCCATATATTCTTCAACAAACAAATAAATCACCAAGAAATTTATGCATGAACATGCACAAGTATGAATGTAATCAAGTACGGATAGAAAGCACTGGATGAAGTGTAATTTAAACATGATTCAATTGACGCCAACATTTCATGATATTGCAAACAGGAAAGCCCTAAGCAGTGAAATAATTTGCAAGTACAAAGGTAAAATCGCTGTAAGTACATGACCTGCCTTGTGGCAGGTTGTACTAATGATTCTTTATCTGCTGAAGTTTACCTTCACCTTTCTATTTAAGGGGGGTTTTCTCAGAGATGCAAAATCTCCATTGATTTTCTTAAAGATTTAGTATTTGGTAGATTTATTTGTGCTGATAACGAATGTAGGAAAAAAACAATTTAGGTCATAGTGCTCTTTTTTAGATAAAGGCATTTCAAGAAGATCTACAACACATAAGTAAAGGAAAAGCTAAAACAAATTCAAGTGCTTGTAAAATAGTAAATGCTCCATTGATTTTTTTATTTCTACAATGACATTGCATATTGTTCATAAGTGATAAGTTAAGGTATTTAGCCACCTTCATGTATTTTTCATTTTTTACATAATTGCATGTGACAAGATCTTTTTAAATTATATCTGCAGCATCCACAATCCCACATTAACTTTTTATTCAAGAACATAGTCAAGGCACCAAAATATTTAAATGTTTTGTGTTAGCCATTAGTCATTCCTAAAACTTTAACCAAATCCTATTTTTAAAGAAATTATACGGCACATTCTATGATGAAATCAAGACAAAGCTTAACCATGAATTTGTTATTGTAATCCTCGTCTGTCCCAATCATACAAATATTATTGCAGTTAGTGATGATGACACTCAAATTGACTACTGTACTGGCCTATTTTTCTTTGCTTCCTTCAATTTTGATAAGAATTCATTTCAACTAATTTAAAGACATATGAATAATCATGATAAGCATAGAATGATATGGTTAAGAAAATACAGCCACTCTATGCTCACTTATTGTTGTTAATTTACTGTAAAATGATTATTTATTCTGGATGGTACTTAATGAAGCAATCTTACATGGGTATATTCAAATCATACTATGTAGTTGATATTTATATAGGTCATTGCCAAAAATAAGAATGGAACTTAAGAAATATATTTTAGGCCCTTCTAATATACTATAAGCACAGGCCATTATGAATATAATACAATGTTGTACTTTTTAATTCTAGATTTTTTTCTGTATGGTGATTCCACAAAAGGACACTTAGAAAAAACATAAAATGTCCTTTATATTTTTGTTTATCTCTTATCGTCCGATATAAGAATTCATAATTTGCTGAAAATCATAAAAGAAGTATGAATTGTTAGGAACATAAAAGCAGCCTGCCATTCACTAATGCATCATATTTTCATGAATTCTTGAAAAATTAGGAATATTGTTTTCCTTTAGTTTCTCATTTTCTCACCATTTGCTTATTCCATCCAACTTTTATTCCCCATTTTAAATATTCCCGCCATACTTTAGTACATGCTCTACTTAATGTAAACCAAAACAAAGTCATCAGAGTTCTTAAAGATATTACACCAAAATTCAAAATGCCATAAATAGAACAGTTAACTAACACAGAAAATCCCTAATGTTTTTATTGAAATAGACAAAGAAGTATTTACCATACCTGCTCAGGAAATGTTCTAAAGCTTTTAGCTGTCAACTGTGATTTAAGTTTTACAAATAGCTACATAATCCATGACTTTTCAACTAGTTACCAAAAAGAAAGATTCATTAATGCTTACTTGTATATAGTGTATAGAAATATGTAACCTTACACTATCTACATGGATGTTAAATGTTTGTCCAAGAATGGTACTGAAATTAGCAAGGAGAATATAGACAGTCTAGACATTCTAAACCACAAATTCTATGGTGATACTAATTCAATACATAATACTTACTTCTAGAAAAAAAAAAGCCATCAGTCCCTTAATCTGAACAGATTATTTAAATATGTCAATTTTGTCAAAAGGTAAGATAGGCAATAATTTTTTTGAGCCTGATGCCTGAACTAAAATATAAGAGTCAGGGCCATGCAACTGTAATTTCATATAACGGTGGTTTTATCATCAAATGCCATCACTGAAATCAACTGAGATGTAATTGTTGAGGTGAACCAATGTATAGTCAATTCCTAAAACCAACTGAGATGTAATTGTTGAGGTGAACCAATGTATGGTAAAGTCCTAAATCTTCTTTCAAAATACTTCAAATAAATTGTAAGCATTGGTAAGTATATAGAGCAAATAATCGTGACACCTTCTTTCACTTTTAATCAAGTCTGTCACAATTTATTCTTCAATTCAGTAGCAGACCTACCTACAGTAACTTGTAGAGTACCTCGGAGGCTCGGATTATGCCATGTAGCACTGAATAAAAGAATCATGCTCTAATTTTAACACAAACAATACATTGATATGTGTGCAACGAATAAAAGAGATGGCTAGGATCTACCTTTAACGCAAACACTGCATTGCTATGTGTGACCTAATAAATGAGCCCACCAACAGCTACCAAGCTCCATTTCTAAAGCAAACAAGGCATTGAAATGTTGGATTAACACTTGCTCTAAAATGATGTTGAATGACTACTCCTCTAAGGCCATGAGAATGAAGGTTTTAGATTTGCGTCCACCGCCCGCATGCTCCAAAACCGCCCGCCTGAAAATTTCATTATTTAAAAAAAAAATCATTATTTACGTGAAAAAGACTCGCCATCACGAAATTACAAGTCAAAAATCATCACA
>JXSR01S005515.1:0-12815 GCA_000969725.1 Ophiothrix spiculata | reverse complement strand
ACGAAGGTTAAAACACTAGTTCTCCTCTTTCCCACCTCCATACGAGAGATACAAATCTGTCTCAAGGTAAACTGGTGATAGGAAATCTTCTTGGAGAGACAGTCAGGCATTCTGGTCATGTACCCAACCTATCTTAGCTGTGGTAGTAAAAAAAAACCCGGTACTTATTTAGACCTCGTTGTTTCCAAGGTGGGTAACTTGGTATTTCGACCGGGTAACCATCCGCGTTATCAAAAAGTTGAGACCTAGACAGGAATCGAGATTTGCATTATAGGGTATCAAAATCGACCTCGGTGTAGGGTATCAAAATCGGATTTTATTCTCTGATAGGGTATCAAACTAAGAAAGAATAGCTGAACTGAAGATGATTGTGCCTTAAATTGGCAATAAAAATGCTTCATATGTATACCTATAAATACTTCTTAAAAGTGTTTAAATGGTGTTCAGTTACATTTTACCTATTGATTTCTAGTAATAATTATTTCGTCACATTTGCGGAATGTCTAAGATAGGGTATTCATTTGAAAAGGATGGTCCCGAATAAGGGTATCCGTTCGAACAGATATGGTAGATTTATGGTCTCACATAGGGTCAGCTTCGAAACATGGGGAACTTGGATGGTTACCCGCGGGCACAAACCGTTGGATTAGAAGTTCCGAAAAAATATGCATAACATTCTATAACCGCCTTTGAATCATTAAGCAGAGCCTTTTGTTACTATTACATACTATTTGTCGTTGGTCTCCTCTCATCTCTCTTTTCTATTTTTAGATTAAGACGGGAAGTGTCCTTCCATTTGAAAAAGAGGCCTTTCGTCCATTAATTGAGGATGTTCTCCTGAAATCACAAGAAAACATGCAGATTCAAGGTATGATTAACATGTTTTAAGGGAAATATCGCGATGGGAGGACTAAAAATACAAACTGCAAGGTGAATTTAGGAGAAAAGTACTAAGCTTCCGTTCAAAGGTTATGGTCAAAAATGTAACTTTGCAAATTAAAATTGTTTTACTATATTTCTTATGCATTTTTTGTTTCCGCGAGCTGCAATTTTTGAACATTTTGCATTAAAAAAAAAGGGATTCAGTTTTTGAGCTCTACTTTCCCAAAATATTTATGGAAATTCAAGTGCTTAAATATTTGTCTAAATTCAAGTGCTTACAATAAAAGAAAAAAAACCATCTCTAAATTACACATAAACATAAATTACCTTCAATGTTCATGTATCCATCATTAAATTAAAATACCGTGTTTCTTGACTAAAGTAGTGAAAGTGAAAAGTAAATTTTAACGACATTCCTTCATTTTCTCAAAAACATACTAAACTGAACTACAGAATAAACTTAAATCTTGTCAGTAACCCATAGGAACTTAGTTTAAGCGGTTGGTTAACCCACCTCTGCCCAGGCTATTTTTTGTAACTCGTCTACCCAAGGGGGGGGGGGGAACAGAACCTTCTATGAACTTGGTTTTGCTATAAATAGATAGGTATGGTCCTCCCCTATCCAATGATACCAAGATCACAAATATCGGCCAAGGCGTTACGTAATTATGACGTCATAAAGCTCGTTCGGATCGGAAAATCGGGATTTTTGCAAAAATGGTCACCAAAATCAAAATTTTGATATAAAAGTTCCAAATGACCGATTTTCATCGGGGTTTTTTTTCTAATAAAGAAGGGAAATGATAATTCTAACATGCCCTGCAAGTATCAGCTTCATAGCATGCATATTTTTTCGAAATGGTGACTTAAAATTTACCCCCCCCCCCCCTAATGTTTTCATCAAAATGACCGCAAAGGGTGTAAAAAAGATTACCCACATGTCAGGGGTCAGTTGCTTTTGCGTTTTTTATGCAACGGGGAAAAAGTCTTGGGGTTGTAACAACAACAACCCCCCTTTTTGGTAGACAAGGATTAAGAAAGGGGGGAAATAATTATTTTTACCAAATCCGAAGTCGTGAGGTTTTGGCTGCTAGTTTCAGTTGCCATACCATATCATATCATTTTTGTTTTGTTTGATTTTAGTTCCAGATCAACAACAAGCTGGCAAAGAAAAAGGCAACAGGAGTGCACTAGACGAAGAATTAGAGGGTAAATTTTAGTTTGGACGTAGTAAGATACGAGAAGATTAAAACAGGAGAAGGAATGAGTAAAAGATATAACAAATGAAAGAAGAGTGAAGTGAACTAGAATCAGAAATGCTCTAAATGTTAACAAAAATATCTAAAATTGCTTTATCTTTTTCTTCGTTAAGAAGTCGGTCAGTATTCTAATTTATTTGCTAATTAATCTATATGGTCGAATCCAATGAATTGTGCACAAAAGGGCATTGGACATCAAAATTTCAGAAGCATAAGATTTTTTTTTCGTGTTTAAAGTAAACATATCAAACTTTCAGTGAAAAGATTTGCCATCACTAATCTCTCCAAATAATCACGGGACAGCATGCTGAAGTTGATGCTAAATTCACTATGTTACCTATGAATACCAATACCATGCTTTTAAAAACGTAATGGTTTAACATCTAAAATGCCCAAATCCCTACAAATTAATGGTTTTACACATGGTGTTGGTCACCTTGTGTTAGAAAAGGGCAAAGCCCTTCTCCAATATGTTTCTAAACATTCTAAACTCAAATAGTTGGCTTTACAAAATTATAGCATTCCTTGTTTGAAAATTGTATTTTTAGCAGTTTCTGTATTTTGTTAGTCAAATGCCTTCACATGTATTCATTGTATTTATTATGAAAAGTTGGATATCTATTTTCTAGAAAAGCAAGAATTTTAGCATACACATTAACATTTATAGTTTTAGAAGGAAACATACACATCAGTATTCATAGGTAACAGGGTTGATTTAGGAATAAATATTTCTAGATAAGCAGTGAGATTTTAAAAATATACCGTATCCACTCGTCCAATTCCACTACTCATTTTCCCGAATTTAGATCACGTTACAGTTGAACGCTTTTATAATAGCATGCCAAAAATTGTTACAATAATTTAAATGAAGTGTCGGTCATAGAGTATGACTATTTGTCAAACCTTTGGAAATGGGGATTTTGTTAATTTAAGGAGATTGTCAGATGGGAAATAGTTGAATTAGACGAGTGAATAGGGTACCTATATGAACCGCTTGATATTATTTAGAATTGATTTCCAAACACCTGTTCTGATTGATGATACGAGGGTCATTCAAAAAGTTCTACCTGTTGTATCATAACTTTTGTTCTGTTAAAGGTAGCTACTTGAAAATTGGCACAAATATAGCTCAGAATGTTGTCTACATATGATTAAAAAAATCTAATTAATACCTTTTCTAGATTTGTGCAGGTGTCCTGATAACCGCGGTAAGATTTGGTACACCGGAAACGGTCAAAATATGTGCAACATTTTTAAAACTGGCTCAGGTACAGTGAATTAAAAAGGTCATAATATAGCCATGTAGTATTGCTATACAATAAAAAATATATACAACAAAAGAATGGACACACAATTGTACGGGATGATTAAAAAATTGACCCAAACTGAAAATAATGGACACCAACAAGCAGAACAATAAAAAGAATAAATAGCCCATGCAGCAAAATTATCAAAATCACTAAGGATACAGTTTAGGAAGAAACTGACTTTAACAAAAGAAGATGTAAAATAGTGACATTATGAAGCTTTATTTTTGAAGAAATTTTCATAGTACATCATAAAGGAAACTAAATTTAATTTTTTGATCGAAAATTGTGGTGTATCACCTTTAAATGTTGTTTTGGACAAAAAACGCACTTGGAAAAGTTAGGCCATAGAGAAGCATGCTATGCTAATATTTGTAACCTAAGAGGATATCAGACACCCTTTCAAATATTGGGATTCTGGGTAATTTCTATCAGTAACAAGTTTACTTTATCAGTGGCATATGACTTGTTGGACTATTAGGTTTACTTTCATTCCAATTTTGTTCAGTAACTTCTATGAATTTTGGGTATACAGATGGTTATTCATACATTAGCTGCTTATGTAATTTCAGGTGCAATGTCATATGATATTTCACCGTTTCCGGTGTATCAAATGTTACTGTGGTTTTTAGATCACCTGCAAAATTCTAGAAAAGGTATTGATATGATTTTTAGACCACATGTAGTCGACATTCTGAGCTATTTTTCAAATAGCTACCTTTAACAGAACAAAAGATATGATACAACAGGTAGAACTTTTTGAATGACCCTCGTAGTTTTGGACTAACCTCTCATTAATAATCATATTCTTAATGGATTTTGAAAAATGACATTTGATACAGAATAGGGTTAAATGCAAATTATTTAACAAATTGAATATCTGTGAATTGGAAGTTCGCTTTAGAACTTGCATATGAGTGCCACGTAATAATTTTGACTATAAATGTCCAATCACAATGTCAAATTAATACATAACTTATGTGTTGAATGTTGTATTCGTAGGTAACATAGCAGTATTCGTAGGTAACAATCACACGATTGAAAGGCTTCTGCAAAGAAATCTTTATCGTCTTTACCACGTCAAATATATCATCATTTAAAGCGTTTTTATTGATAGAAAATGTACAATTTAATTCACTGAAGGTTGTTTTGAAAATGTATAATGATGATTGAAAACCGTACATGTAGTTGCAAAACGTGATAAATTGGCACAATTTGATAGAAAATCAGCTAAAGCGGTTTTTGTAGGTTTTTTAGATATGCATGGCAATCGAATACTATTTTAAGCATTTATTTTACTGAAGCTGCAGTGCTGTTTATACCAGGGTCTTAAAGAGACCATGAAACAATGAGTTTAACTAGAAATATACATGTGTGTGTTCTGTTGGTGTTACCTACGAATACACTAATTTTGGGTATACTTATACCTAAAAATTTTAGACTATTAATCAAAATCCGGAATGTTTCTTGATGGTTAAAATAAAATACATTCAATGATAGATACATCAAAATACTTAGCCCATTCTAAAAGTTCATTTTATTTGAAGTTGCAGCTATAGACGGGATCTCTAGTCAATACCGCACTCATTTTCAACCAACAGGCCATATTCAGTTTGGCGTAGCAGTTTTGTAGGAGAGTTTACAACTTCCATTGTCATTTGTCTTGAAAGTGAACCTAACATGCTTAACATTTGGGAATTGTCACTTATGTTCTTACTTGACAATACTGATATTTTGCCAAAACGTATTCGTAGGTAACATTTGGTACATGAAAATTACCTACGAATACATGGAATTTGTGAGGTTTTTCAGAAATGACACAAATGAGACGTTCATAATAGTTACAACAACTGTTTCTCCACTCATGTACATCCAAATTCTTTACTAATATATTTAATTGTTGAAAATGCACTACTTTATTAATGTATTCGTAGGTAACCTTTATTTTTGACCACGCCATTTTTGTCAGCACATCGCATTCTTTGGTACTTTTATGAAGTATCAGACCACTACAAAAGCAATACATTTAAGGGTGGTGTTCACCTGGCTTTGCATACAGCAAATAGTACACTATAATCATATTTATTCCCTTTGATTTTTAAGTTTTAAGCATATTTAATTCGTAGGTAACAATTAAATTTACAACTGGAAAAAACTATCCTACAAATCAATGCATTACACAGGATCAATAAAACTAAGAGAATATTTTCCTAGTACATATGATAACTTGAAAAACAGTATTTAATTCACAATTAATGCTGTTTTAAAAAATGTCAATCTACTTTCTGCAAAAATACATATTTTTCACATTACAAATGGCCTAAAAGGGCATGTAAATTGCTTCTAGAATTTTATTTTCTCTAAGAAGGGGGATGAATTATAAATGGCGTGAAAGGTTTTTTCAAGGCGGATAAAATAAACACAATAACAACGTAACCAATATTTACACTTTTCGTATATAAAGCGGAACATAAAATACACACTGTTTTTGGATTCGACCATATACGATACATTGGAGAACATCCAAAAAAGATTCCTACATGAACAGATCACTATTCCTCCCGATGCTAATATTAATAATTTACGATGCATTAATCATCATTTAAACGAATTCTTACATAGAAATCAAATCGAAATCCCCTTGATGCTAAATGTTCTAAGATACATTGACGAACATTTAAAACCTTTTGGTTAAAAAAGTGAAATTGCCATCCCATTACATGAATTGAGCATTTAAAGAAAAAACATTAAATGAGGTGACAAACCGCATTAAAATTGTTAAAACAAAGCTAGCATGCGATGCCGTTGTGATCTTTAGTCATATTCAAATAAATCAAATGAAATTGAATTAATTGCAAACTGTTTTTTTTTTACCTAGGCACAGTGGACGAATTGAGAAACCGTCTCAAAATGAAATATAGGCAATATCAAGGAAAAATACGATTTGGAAGACACAGAAAAGCTGTAGCTGTCATAGAAGACATATTTGTGGATCTAACGCTTGTAGAAGAAAAGGAAACAGAAGAGCAACTAAACGCAAGTAAACAAAGTGCTAAAGAGAGAACATTACAATCGTATCATGAGTTATTTAAACTTAAAGTTAATGGAACGATTGATGACCATGTCCAGCATATATTAGTCCAGGGTCCAGCTGGTATTGGAAAAACAACGTTGTTATCAAGATTTGCATATATGTGGGCACATCATGATCAGGAATTAGATGACAATAGTGGGCCCGGTGATGATGATTTACAATGGGGTAGATTTAAGCTTGTTTTGGTTATAAAACTTAAGCTGTTGGAACACAATGACAGTTTGGAAAAGACGATTCAGAAACAATTATTACGAGATGTACCAGAAGAAATAATTGCAATTTTATTATGTAGGTTAGGTTCAGAATGTCTGATTTTGCTCGATGGGTATGACGAGGTCCCAACTCATTTTAATGATAACGATTTAGACAGTTATTTTTGTTCTGAGTGTTTTGTCATAGTTACAACTAGACCACATTTGGTAGATAAGTTTTGTCAAAGTGATTCAAGTTTGAACTATGCTCATGTGAAAGTATCAGGATTTTCTTCAAAAAACTCAAAAATGTATATTCGGAAGTTTTTTGAGTTGAAAAAACAACAAGATGTTGGAGCTTCTTTAATCCATGAAATTCAAGAATCAAATACCTTGAAAACATTATCAGCTCACCCAATTCTTTTGGTCATGTTGTGCTTGCTGTGGCAGGATTCAGATGGGGATTTTTCTAAATTTAACAGTGTGACATATTTGTATGAAAATGCTCTCAAATATCTCAACAAGCCTTTTGATAGACAATTTGAGATTTCTTCAAATGTTCTAGAAAAAATACTTCTGAAGCTTGGTGAGCCTGCACTTGAAGCACTGTTTGATACCAGAGTGCAAATAAGACGTACAGAAATTGATGGAGAGATACTTGAGCAAGGTTTTTGTATTGGGTTGTTGGTAGAAGAAGAGGGTACACTTATTACTGATACATTTGTTACTTTTATCCACAAGACATTTCAAGAATTTTGTGCAGCAAAATATCTTGTCAGTTTGTTAAAAACAAATTACAAACTATTTGACACCAAACTTAAAAAGATGAATACACATGAGATGCACTATGTATTAATGTTTTGCTGTGGGTTTTCTTACAAGGCAGCTCGAGAAATTCTGCATCATTATATATCTGTACTGCTCTCAACGAATAATGACGATACCGGTCTTTCTAAATATAGACGAAATGAAATGTTTACTACTTCAATTCTATTGCTTTATGAATCTGAACAAAAACATCCAAAGCAAGATGATTATTTACATTCTTTGCATACCGAAATAGTACCACTGGTAAAAAAAACAAACACAGACAGATGGAAGGTGTGGAGCAATACTTTAATGGCCCTCTCGTATGTCACTATGTCTTTACATAGTCATATTTGGTTACAATATCTTCAAGAGGTATGGTTTTGTAGCATGTCAGTGTCAACAGATCATATAATTAGACTCATCAGTTACATGCCAGCATTAAAATCGGTCGTATTTGATGGAGTAACGCTTGATGGTGAATTGGATGGGAACAGTGTCTGTTGTGAAAAACCAACTGATTACAAAATGTTGAGGATGTCAGTGAGCTTAAATACAATTATGAGACTGCTTGGTTGTATGCCAGGAGTGCAATCAGTTACACTTGATCAAGTGACATTTGATGGTGATTTGGATGAGAACAATGTCCCCTGTGAGTCACGTACTGATTTTACATTGAGATTTATATCAGTGAGTGCAAACACAATGATGAGACTGCTTGGTTGCATGCCAGCAGTGAAATCGGTGTCACTTCATGGAGTGACACTTGATGGTGAATTGGATAAGAACAATGTCTCATGTGAGTCACTTACTGATTTCAAAATGCGGTATATGTCAGTCAGTGCAATCACAATAATGAGGCTGCTTGGCTGCATGCCAGCAGTGAAATCGGTTTTACTTGATAGAGTGACACTTGATGGTGAACTTGGTAAGAACGATGTGTTTTCATGCGATTCACTAGCTGATTTCACAATGACGTTTATGTCAGTGAGGGTAAACATGATGGTGAGACTGATTGGTTGTATGTCAAGATTGAAATCATTTACACTTAATAGAGTGAAACTTGAAGGTGTGTTTTATGAGAACAAACTAGTCTCGTGTGAGTCGCTCGCTATTTTCAAAATGAGGAATATGTCGATTTGTGCAACATTAATGATGAGACTGCTTAATCGAGTACCAGCAGTGACATCAATATCTCTTGACAGCGTAACACTTAAAGATGTATTTTATGAGAATGTATCGGTTTCCATGAAGTCAATTACCAGTTTCAATCTGGTTAGGATGCCAGTGAGCACAAATTTAGTGATGAGACTGCTTGGCTGCATGCCAGCAGTGAAATCGATTTTACTTGATAAAGTGACACTTGATGGTGAACTTGATAAGAACGATATGTTTTCATGTGATTCACTAGCTGATTTCACAATGAGGTTTATGTCAGTGAGGGTAAACATGATGTTGAGACTGATTGGTTGCATGTCAAGAGTGAAATCAATTACACTTAATCAAGTGACACTTGAAGGTGTGTTTGATGAGAACAAACTAGTCTCGGGTGAGTTGCTCGCTACTTTCGAAATGAGGAATATGTCGATTTGTGCAACATTAATGATGAGACTGCTTAATCGAGTACCAGCAGTGACATCAATATCTCTTGACAGTGTAACACTTGAAGATGAATTTTATGAGAATGTATCGGTTTCCATGAAATCACTTACCAGTTTCAATCTGCTTAGGATGCCAGTGAGCACAAATTCAGTGATGATACTGCTGGGCTGCATGCCAGCAGTAAAAACGGTATCATTTGATACAGTGTCACTTGATGGAGAATTGAATAAGGACAATATAGTCTCCTGTGATTCACTTACTAATGTCACAATGAGGATTATGTTAGTGAGTGTAAACACAATGATGAGACTGCTTGGTTGTATGCCAGCAGTGAAATCGGTATCACTTATTGGAGTAACACTTTATGGTAAATTAGATGAGCACAATATGGTTTCCTGTGATTCGCTTACTGATTTCACAATGGGAGATACGTCAGTAAGTGCAAACACTATGATGAAGCTGCTTGGTTGTATGCCAGCAGTAAAATTGGTTACACTTGATGAAGTGAAAGTTGATGGGGAAGTAGATGAGAACATTATTGTCTTTTGTAAATCAGTCACAGAATATGAAATGAGTCGTATGTCAATGAGCGCAAACACAATGAATCGACTGATCTGCTGTATGCAAGCACTGGAATCACTTAGATTTATTGAAATGACATTTCAAGAACATGAGAGCATATCAGTGGCATGTAAGTCACTGACTAATTTCAAGATGAAAAACATAGACATGGATGTGAACACAATGATGAAGTCGCTTCGCTGTATGCCAGCAGTGAAATCAGTTACACTCTTTAACAGTAGACTTACTGGTGAAGTAGATGAGAATATATCATTTGCTTCCAAGTCACTAATTGAAATCAAAGTCCAGCAAATGACAGTGAGTGAAAACACAATGGTAAAGCTTCTTGACTGTTCGCCATCAGTAGTATCACTAACACTTGATGGTGTGGAACTTGTAGGAGAAGTAGATGATCACATGACAGCAGTTTGTGAGTCACTCACTGAATTCACGATGACCGATACGTCAATGAGTGCAGCGGTAATGACGAGACTGTTTGCTTGTATGCCTGTTTTGACATTTGTTAGAACCGCAATGAAGGGGTTCTTCAAAGTGAAGTCTATTCATGGTGGTGAAGACGAAAAAGAAGAAGAAAAAGAAGAAGAAGAAGAAGAAGAAGAAGAAGAAGAAGGAGAAACCGGTGAAGAAGAAGAAGAAGAAGAAGAAGAAGAAGAAGAAGAAGAAGAAGAAAAGGAAAAGGAAGAAGAAGAAGAAGAAGAAGAAGAAATAAAACATGATGAGTTTCACTGAGTTTATATGGCTGCACAATAAATGGATTAATATTTGATCTTAAACTGCATGGCAATTCACCAGTGCACATGCGCTATCACACCACTGACAGCATTTTATGACGTAATCATCCCTACAGTGCGACTGCCAAACAATGAACATATGTACCCATTATGGTTATCAGAGTGATGTTTGATCTTAAGCTACATAGCATCCATCACTGCACATGCGCAAACTCACAACTGACGTCATGTTATTACGTAATCATCGCTACAGTGTGATATGCTTTCAAACAAATGATCATAACGATAATGGTACCGCTGTTAAACACATCTACATCCACATTGAATGTGGTTTGATGTAATGGAATGTGTGATATGTTCCTAAACACTTATTCTCTGTACCGATACTGATAGCACTGTACTCATGTATTAGGTTTTCAAGATGACATATACCGTCGAGGACCATTCCACGTTCACCACAACCCGATTTGTGTAAATTGAGGGGCGTTGAATGATCATTTTGTGCTTTACTTCCGAGCATTCTCTTGGCTCAGTCAAGCGTGACAAAGACATTCAACCACTTGCTTATTACTCTACTACAGATAGACATTCCATATGACCACTCAACGTGAGTAGAAAAGTGACCTTAAACAAGGAGGGGTCAAATCAAATTGGACCTAAAAATCACGTTTTTGTACCATTTTTGTTGTTGCCTCCTTAATACCAGTACATGAACAAATGTGTCACATTCGGGGTTTCGTTTCACATCCAATAAGATAACCTATCAAATATGACCAAAAGCAACATAAGTTTACAGATATTTTCATCATAAATTGACCTTTACTTAAAAAAGGTGGTAACAATATTTTTATTCTCTGTACCGATAATGATAGCACTGTACTCATGTATTAGGTTTTCAAGATGACACATACCGCCGCGGACCATTCCACGTTCACCACAACCCGATTTGTGTAAATTGAGGGGCGTTTTATTCTATTCTTATATATATATAAGAACATGCATTAACAATATTTTTATTCCAACTATACTGGGTGTATCAAAATTCTTTGTACCCAGAGGTGTTTAATTTTCAAAAAATATTAAAAATAGAAGGAGCTTTTCAATTTAAAAGTTTTTGTTATAGGTGAGTAGCAGAATATCTAATCTTTATAATCTGAAAGTTTCAAGGCAATTGAACACTGCTTTAAAGAGTTATAGTCATTTATTGGATGATTGCAGATTAACACAAAATCATACACACTAACCTTTGTCTACCGATGCTAGTTCCTGTCACATGGTGTCCAAAAAGGGTGGTTAATGTTCCCGTATATCTTCGATATTGACAACCATAAAGTGGGCTTATTTAGTACCATTGTATAGCTAAGGGTCTATTCTATCCATTCATGACAAAATAATAATATAAATCGATCAAAATATTACGTTTTTATGACGTCATAAATCTGAAAATTGCGATTTTTCGGGGGGAAATGTGAAAAATCACAATTTTGTTTTTGCTACAAAAGTTCTAAATATCAGAATTCCATGGGTGTTTTTGCTTTTACAAAATAACGATGACATTTCTTGTAAGTTTCAGCTCAAGTGCATTTTGAAATATTTCAAAATAACAAATTGAAGTTATTCGCAGTGACAACCACAAACCTGCCCCACACATTAAACTTTGACGGCTTATCTTACTCCCATCTAATGAAGAATCCTCCAATTTTTTTCATAAGATTGATCGCAATGGATTAATTTATAATTGCTAAAATGTCCAGGGTCAGTTGTTTTTGCATTTTTATGCAGCAGAAAAATAATCCAAAGGTATAATGTATCTGTTGGGAAGGTTAAACAATTCAATGCTCAAAAACACGCATTTCATCAAAAACACTATCTTTCTTTAAAAGCATTTAACTTTTGAATGCAACATGCTATTGCCATGAAATAAAATTCTTAGACAAGTTAAAACTACACAAAAATTGAATATTTAAGTATTTTTATCAAAATTTATTCTCATCATTGTGAAAAATATTCCGAAATCTATACCAGATCAGGGTACAAAGAATTTTGATACACCTTGTATGAGCAACCGTGTATATATATATCATTGAATCATTATATGAAAGCCTGTGATTTGGCAACTTACTCTATTTCAAATAAAACGACCATCAAGTATATATACGGTGCGTACCATTGGATTGAATGTCAGTATATAGATTTTCCCTTTACATATGTAATATCCGTCCTGGAATATACTGATAAATTCATCATAATCTCACCTCACCTCAACAGGCTGTGTTCATCCACTGCTGAATGTAGCCCTCTTCATGACTTTTCCACTGTTTTCTGTCCTGTGCCAGTCTGGTCCATGTGTTTCCTGCATA
>JXSR01S005514.1:38653-57554 GCA_000969725.1 Ophiothrix spiculata | reverse complement strand
TTAATGAACAGGAGGTTCTGGGTTCAAATCCAGGCAGAGAATTTTGATTTTTAGTTTCTGCCCAACCAGGTAAAGAATATTCATATGCACATGTTCAAGTGTGTTAAATTATGTAAACATCAGCTCCAATTGAAGCCCCTTGAAAGAAATGCTACACTATCATTTATCTGCCATACCAATACTATATTACATACTTTATTGTTGCTATATATAGCGATATCATTGCCGAGTATCCTTGAAAGCACTCTAGTCTCTATTTTACCTTTTATTTAATGTCATTATCTCTATGTGTTACTACAATGAAATATCAAATTGATGATTGTCAAAATCAACAAATACCAGCATGTCTAGGCATGTTTTTGATTCATTTGTCTTATAAATTCTATGTATTTTATTGTGTCTGAACTTGAATAAAGAGAAGCCACCTGCTTCCAAACATGGTTTGTAATATTTTGTGTTTTTGAAAATTTTGCACTTATGCATAAGCAAAGGTTGGATGACTCCTGCTTATATATGATTTTCTTTCATAAATTGAAGACCTTGATTTTAAATTACCATTATCATCTATGGAACTTCTACTAGGCCTGTATTTAGGGTTGGGGGGTTGCAGTGGGAGGCATTGCATCTCTCCCAAATGTAACAATTTACCAAAAAGGTCCACCAAGAAGTACAAAAAGGTCTACAAACAGAACCACAAAACACCATCATGATGTGCATTTTGATGTAAAATACTGCATAAAACATTGAAAACCTTTAATTTTCCTTGTAACTTCTTCAAAACCACTGAAATTAGTTTAGGGTCGACGAAAACAAAATTTTACCTCGGAAAGATCAACTTTTTGAAAATCTTGCACCCTCCTGAAAAAATCCTGTGTATGGGCTTGACTGCTACCATTTGATTAATACAAAGGAAAGAATATTTTTGTGTTTTGTTATTCACAAGTTAAAGTATCTTAACCACTTGCCCAATTCTCATTTTAGAGTGCCATCTATAGTTTCTGTACGAGAGTCTAAACTTTGCACTGCATCTTGGTAAAATGTTAACATATTCTTCTTGTCCGTAGGTTACTATATGTTCATAGAAACGAGTGGTCGAGAGTTTAGTGACAGAGCCCACATACGGAGTAGATGGTTTGACCCACCACCACCAGAACACAATGATAGAACATCACAATACTACCAGACCTGCAAGGTACAGTTCTATGTTTTTGAATTAAGAAGGGTTGAGTTTTATTGGAGGTACTCTTAATTAGATTGCTCATTTCACAACTTTCCTAAAGGATTGCAAACTTGTGTTTTTTACCATTTTTTAGCCCTCGATGCTTAGTTTTGAAAAACACTTTTACATTTTTTCTGGTTGGTTTTGTTAACCAATAATTATCTAGCCCTTTTGATTGACTAAAAATGAGTGCAAATGTAACTCAAATATGAAATGAGCTATTATTCTGTAAATCTTGAAGTAATCATTGAGCAGTCGATTAATGCTGAAAAACCAATATGACCATGATATATGGAAATAAATTAGTCTGTATTTTTGAAAAATAACATTCATACCTAATCTTGCTATGCTAAATATTCAAATAAACTTATGTTTAAGGTTTGTCCATGTGGTAGCAGTAAAATTAGCTAAAAATAATATCAAAATCATGAAAGGTTCAAGTTCAAAATATATTAATACACAGTGTTTTGGACCTACTCAATCAATCCTAATCAATGCTTATCTCTTACACAATGTTCACAAAAAAACACCAGTTCACAATGTTGTAGAAGAGATAATGTATGGATCTTGTGACAATTAAAGTCTGATTGCTTACTGCAAACTTTCAAGGTTTAAAGAGAATACAGGGATCATTTTTGGAGATGGGTTTCATGACCATGTATAAGACCAATGCAGGAATCATTTTGGGGGATGTGTGTCATGATTGTGCATAGAACCAAGGCGCACAAATTAATAAGAGTTTTATTCAGTTTTTATATTTCAAATTATGCCCAAAAATATCCTGATTAGTTGTATCCTGGTTACCTTGGCAAGCAATCAAAAAACCTCTGGCCATAGACATTATTTTGTGCACATCAGTCCCATAAACCCACCCTGTATATAACCACAGGGGTTGCCTTTACACTTTTAAATCCACAGGACAGAAGGACCAGTCCTTCAGAAGGGTTTTTAATTCCAAAATCAGTGACAGCCTAAATAAACGATCAAACCGAAGGACCATCTCATTGCTGAACTGGTCGGTCCTTCCAAAATTCTGTCGGTCGGGACCGACAGTAACCCTGTAACCATACTAGCTTCTTTGACTTTTTTGTATTTGAAAACATGTCTATGATAGGTTTAAAAATAATTGATATTGCTTTCTCTCATATCATTTTCTTGTATAAAAAAGTCCTTCTCTTTTCCCAATTTTCTGTCCAGGTCAGATTTGCATATCATATGTATGGGTCACACACAGGGTCACTAAAACTGTATCTTATACAAAATGTGACGGAATCAGTGAGTCAACTATTCTCTGAATATAGTGAAAATATTGATGAGTGGATCACCTATAGTACTGCATTGCCTAATGTAGAAAACAGGTTAGTTTGGTTCAAGACCACCAGTCTGAATTGTGAATTTGATATGCATTTTAAGTTTTACATTAGTGTTTTTGCAATCACAAATAATAGATCTTAACAACTGTTGAAATTCAATAACTGTAAATCTACAACTCCAGACAAGGACAAAATGGGAAATGACGATCAAAATTGTAGGTCGAAGTTTTGTGTAGCACTGGTTGAGAAATATGTAGAAATGACAATTTTATACACAGTGCCCATGGAGCAATAAAACACAACGTTTCGGGTATGGACCCTTTGACAAGTGTGAAGACAGCAAGAAAATTACACAGCAAGAAAAGCAAAAATTAAAATAATACAGAGAACATAAAAGGATGTGAAGAGTTTTGAACAATTATTGTGTATGGCGCTTTGTAACTTCCTGAAAAGGCGCCTAACAAATGTTGTTAGTATAGTATAGTATAGTATAGTATAGTATAACAAAATTATAGATAACTGTAACTTTATTTTTAGAATTTTGGAATAGTTTCACCTAAAAATGAAAATATACCCAACCAGATCAGCTGTAAAAATATCTTGAGAAACAGAACTTGGTTGAATTATGCTGCTTTCATACTTGTGTAGTTTTGCAGCTTTGTCTCTTCATGACGTGTATTTTTTGCAAAAACTTGACGCTTCCGGTTGTCGTAGCGGCAAAGGTACATGTTGCTGAGATAATCGATATTGGCAAAATTTTGTCGCACAACAAGAATTTTCGAGTTGAAAGGAATTCAACTTTCAGAGCGACATGAAGCAGCAAATCTGCAAAGCGACAAAACTGCAAAGCTACAAAAGTGTGAAAGGAAGCAAGCGACAGAGCTGCAAAGCTACAAAGCTGCAAAGCGACAATAAGTATGAAAGCAGCATCATAGATGTTACCTCATTCTACACAAAGTAATTGTTAGTGTTAGCAGCACTTAGCTTTTTGTCTTCCATTCGGTCATGCCAAACAGAGCCTGATTTCACTCAATACAGAACCCTTCATAACTTGCAACTACCTTTGTAATGCTACAAAATGGTTATACTTTTCCCTGCATTTTTATCACCTTCTGCTTCTTAATATACTTCCCAACACTCAAATTTGAATGGAAGATGAAAGGGTTTTGAAATCCAGATTATTTGACCAAAACAGTGTTGGGAACAATCATGTGTAGAATACCCTTCTCTTTGAGACTGCGATTGCATGTATAGATATGACTCCCCTGCACATGGGACAGACGGCTTTATATTCCTACGAAGGATGATGATCTCTCACGAAAAACTCTAAATATGACACATGATGTACTTTCTAAGGGTATTCCATCTATGTGAAATCCAAAACAGGGTCTTTTTACTAAAAGCTTGATTTAAGTGGTTGTAACTTGTCAACTATTTTTGAGTCAAAATTTGTAAATTTCCAACATACAAAACCGTTCATTTTTCAAAGTTTTTCTCGTTTTCGATTCCATACACAGCTACTTTCTACAATTTGAAAGCATTACGAGATCCGGCTATAGAGGTGACATGGCCATAGATGATGTGTCGCTGAGTCTGCAATGTTTCTTTATTCCTGAGCCTGTCATCATTACAACCACAGAAAAAGAAGCTACTTCACTATCTGTAGAAACTACACAAAGTACAACTACAAGTAGAACCACTAATACACCTACCACAGTCAGTACAACCACCAAAAAGACAACTACAATACCAGTAGAAACTACACAAAGTATGACCACAGATTATACTACAGGTATGGATTCAGTTACAAAATAAATTTCACAAATTTTTTAAATGAAATTGCTGAACTTCAAGTTTGTCTTCAGTTGTTAGTAAACTTGTAGATTAGTTCATCCTCCATCCACATTGAATTTTCATATCAAGACCTATATTTAAATGTTTTGAATGGATTCAATTTCTAAAACACTTTTGGTTTTGGAACGCTTCATCCCCTACCTTCTTATTACAGGTCAGATCAGGTCATCAGAGAAAAACAAAATGGGGCATCAAAGGCTAGGGTATAAAAATGTTTGTCCTCAGGACTTTATCAGGGACTGGTAACCATCTATCTTGTGAAATATTCATTCAGGGGCTACTTAAATGCTCGTACTTTGCAAAACATTTCAGCATCTAAACATTTTGGAAGTCCAGAATTGTTGACCAAAATAAGTTTTGAATTGCCATATTTTAGTTACTGCAGCGGTCCCAAGAAATCTTAGCTGCCCACCCCCCTCATTTGCCACTCCACTCTTTGTAAAACTATGATTAGAAGTTAAAGAGTTATGCTGTGATCATCAACATGACAAGGTCTGTGTTTGAAGGTATGTAGTTAGATATGAAGAAACCCATTTGTTTTGTAAATAATTAACCTGTACTATATAGATATTGGCAATACCAGTTTTATTGTTAGTAATATAGATTGTCTAATAAAGGTCATGCATTTTTGCACATTTTGAACCAAAATTAAAAATAACTAAAAATATTATTTTCATGCATATTTTTATTTCAATGCATATTTTTTGATCCAGAGTTGAAATCATTTCAACCAGATTCATAAATTCCAGACAACCAATAATGATTTTTGACTAACTTCACTTTACTCAAGCTGAATAAAAATGCAAAGTTGAAGTGTATATAGAGGTGTCATTTCAGTGTAAATCACTTGAATTCATTTTAGTTATGTTTTTGCATTCTTATTATTTTAAAAGAGCCTATCTATCCAGTTGGTAATAGCACAGAGGTCAACTTGTCAAACTGTGGTGCTCGCGGGGCTACAGGACCAAACCAACAGCAATGTGATACTAACTACCGATATGAGGACTTAGTAGTCACAGTTCTAGAGGGCAACATGGCCGGAATACAGGTGTGGGTAGTACCAGAAAGTGGCCCTTATAGGTGAGATTTTATAATAAGCTTTATTGTAAAAATGTTACTGGTATTAAAGTCACTGTATTTAGTTTTATTTTGATCAACACCTAATGGCCGGCATGTTCACATCATGAATAAATACAGAGAAGCGTATACATGGCTGAACAAGAACAACCGAAGGAAACACAGCATGTGGCTCGTGCATGAGTATATATGTGATGGCTCACCCCGACAGGGGGGGCTTTGCAGATGATATCAATTTTGATTTTATCATTTCATCTGTTACAGCTTTTTATAAGCTTTAAAATGACACTTTACTTGTTGAAATTGATTGAGGCGATCAAATTTTACAACAGAAAATCTGCTGGAAATTCTTATTATTTTCTTTATTTTTTGCTGCCTATTTTCATCAATTACTCGAAAAGTGTTCTGTGTCCCCCTTTTCGGGGTGAGTCATCACATATGGTATATGCATAGGTGGATTGACTTTGCTTGCAGAAGAATTAGGCTTTACAATTCCTGCCTCTTTAGTGATAGATGATCAAAGTATAGTAATGGATGTAACTAGCTTTGTATGATCTTCATTTCTTAAAGGCACAATAACCACAATGCATTCTGAGTTTACGTAATGAAATATTGATGAGAAGGGGATAAGGATGAGCAAATGTGCAAATGAAAGAAAATAAAATTACTTTTGTTGAGTCATCATCATCATCGTGGAGCCCTGTTAAAGATAAGCTTCCTTTAGCTTACTTGGTAACAAGTACCAAGAGTGGGTTTCCTTGGTGAAAGCCTAAACAAGGTGATCATCAATTGGCTGTAGATGCAGATAAAATTGAAGTTAAACCTAATGATAATGCAATTCTGATCATCATTTTACTGCAAACAACCTTATTGAATCATTCACACTCAAAACACAAACGGATTGCATCAATAGACTATATACATTTTCTCAACTTTGTTTGTGTCGACACAAGTGTTGTTGCATTTTGATAACAATCTATCAAGACTCCTTAAAACCCTACCTACTCATGCTAGGTGCTTTTGCATCAAGTGTAAACAAGTGTAAATTAAGTCCAAGGCTGCAAGCGCCCTTCAGTCACATTGATATTATGTGACTGATCCATATCAGACAACCTTTTAGTTGCAATATGTCATCTGGATCTCTCAGAAGATTCTGAATGCACTTCAGATAGTGAGTGTTAGAAATTGGTTAAAGACACATTGTTTCATCTGAATTAACTGGATTATTCTCAACTCTTATGCTGGGTTTACATTAACTTTTGTTGCATGGTTTTGTTGCTTCAGGATTTTTGGTCAAACTTGTAAATATTAGTTGGTTGTTGTTATGACAATGAAATATATTGATTAGGCTTTGCAAAGCAACAAACTAAAGTCTCTGCCATAATTCCTTGGACAGAATCGATCACGTGACCAGGAATTGCAGGGTAAAACAATATGGCCCTGCACTCTCAATATTTATTATCGTTTGAAGAATTTGTGTTGATGAGGTTACAAGATTTTTCAAATGAATTCAGCTTGCAAAGCGACAAAACCGCAGATGACAAAACAATAAGCTACTTAACTCCACACACTGATAGAAGTATAAAACCATAGAGTATTTTGATAATCCTTACTTATTCCATAAACCAAAATTTGAACTAATTTCAATTTATAAACTTCCTCAACAGTATTGTAGCTAAAGGTGCTAGCGGTGGAGCTGGTGTTGAAAACCCAGGGCCTTCCCATGGTGCTGTGGTAGAGGCAACCTTTAACCTCAGCCGAGGTGATTATCTATATATTCTTGTTGGTCAACAAGGAGGAAGAGCCTGTGATTCAGTAAGTATATTACAATTATTTGGGTATTAAGAATGGTATTTTATCTAATTATGAGCTATGCTATGTTGTTTTCAGCAGTTTTCTGCAGAGTTTTTGAGTCTTAAAAATATTTTGAACAAGATTTTAGGTTTTTCATGGTTATTTCCTCTGAAATTTATTACTTGCTACATCCGTGATATCAGAAAAATGTAACTCTTGCTTGATAATTACAGTTGAGATAAACTAACTGTACATTAGAACAACAATATAGAGCTATAACCATACACATATGGGTCAGAACTGATGCTAACATATTTCTAATATCTCGCTTAATAATTTAAAAAAAACCCAATAATATTGAGATATCTATAGCCCCTCTCCCAAAGATACAAATGAAGTGCTGGTGCCAATTATTATTACACTGCCATTAAAAAGCAGTTACATTCATTTTGCTTGAATTAAGGTGACCGCATGGTCTATGCGCACACCCCATTTGCACGTAGATTGTAATGTTTCCCATAACAACTCCCTGATTTCACTCAGGTTGACAAAGTTAATGAGATTTAATGTGCTGCTTACGGATATCACCAGTTGGCTGTAGCAGGGCATTGAAGAATTTACCAACTGACTCGGGAGTCCTGCCGTATTATGCTGGTTTTACATGTGGTTATTTTTACATTTAAATTTTAATAAAACATTTATGGATATTTTTACATTTAACAGCTATTTTATACTTTTTCAGGATGGGTTGCACATAGATGATGTTTGCAGAGGTCAACTTGAAGATGATTTGCGTGAGGAATATGATTCGGATGGCAGATACGCAGGCGGTGGAGGTGGAGGCGGAGGTGCAACATATATTACTAAGGTAAGATGGCTTACTTAAGGAATATGATACGGGTGGCAGGTGGTGGAGGAGGAGGTGCAACATAATTATTATATTGCTAAGGTACACAACATAAATATTGTTATGAAGACTGTAACAAAGATGGTTTATAGCACTGCACTGTTCTTTTAAATTAAATTAACCCAAAAGATCTTCGCCTGACATCGGATGCAGCGTAATCATTTGCTGTTGACTATTTGGGGCAAAAATACCTATTATTCTAAGGTACCGCAGATTTCATGACTAAAATGTAACTTACTTTTTTTAAAAAAGCTAGCCACACTGTACCTTAGCCAAAACCAATTCCTCTCTTATTAAACCATGGCCTCATAAAAGATGGTGCACAGCTAGTATTGTCAAGAAACAAGATGTAAGTATTTAATATTTATAATTTGAGATGAAGTGAGATGATATTTGAACTTTAAATCTGCAACAATGTTACCCATAATATACCTCAACTGCCTACCCAATATGTAAATTTTGATAGCAACTCAAATTGACATGCCAAACATATTTCAGGAGTTCAGGATAAAAATATGAAATGCTGCTTTAAGTTTTTGGTGTTAAGGATTTTGCCATGTAGAAAATTTGACCATTTGTTTATTATAGAGAGATCCTGCAAGTGGAATGCTAATGCCTCTTTTAGTAGCCGGAGGGGGCGGTGGTCTCTCGTTTGGACGTGTGAATCCAGAGAACCAATCTATGTCTGATGGTCAAATTAATGCTCCAGGACCAGGGAATCATGGCAACCATGCCAATGGCCTTGATGTTTCAGGTAATCTTACTCATTTTGATTTTTCTCAGTGTTCAGTGTCTTGTTCTGGTCTGATCAATGTTGTCCTCCACCATTCCTATATGTGTACATGCATTGGTGCTTTGCTCTGTATGAATATTAATCATAATGCTATGAGAATTGACCATATTTTGAAAAGCAGCAACCTGATATTTTTGGTATCATACCCCTGAGCGTATTAACTCTTTCGCTCTGGGAAGGTGCTTGCAACGGCTCGGTAAAATTTGTTGGATGGGAAGACAGTGGCACGCCAATCTATGTTTATACATTTTATTTCCAACTGGGTGATTTTGACTCTCCTGCAAGCCATTGCCATTGGCTTTCCATCCAAAGGGGGTGCAAAACAAGTTTTAGCCAGGCTTGAACTGGCTGTTTAAAATGAATTGTTATTAGTTTTTTTCATGCACTTCCAGATTATTTGCTCTGTCCAAACATGGCGAACTTCAGAAAAATTATTTAGGAGTTAAAGAGTTAAGACACATTATAGCAGGTTCCTTTAAATGTTTAGGGATGTATAGTATTATGATGAGCTGATTGTTATCAACAGAAGTTTGTTTTTGTCATTTTTTGTGAAATAAAGCCAAACAAATATAGAAAAATAACAAATTTGAAATTGCAGCGAGTATACTGGTATTGGACTCTGTCATGATCATAAAATTGAAATAGATACCTTTTCATAGAGTCATAATTTTTTGCAGCACGTAGCTTGCGGGATCATCACGATCCCTTCATTCAGCGTGAGTGTAAATGAAGGGATCGTGATGATCCCGCAAGCTACGTGCTGCAAAAAGTATGACTCTGAAAAGGTATCTATTTCAATTTTAAATTTGAAATTGACTTAGAGGTATGAAAAATTCGGTATTAGGACAGAATCTATACGCCTGCTCAGAGTTATATCCAAGTTCAGCTGTGTTTCACCTGGATACTTTGCAGTTGTTAATTTCCCCTACCATAGCCCAACTCGCCCAATAACTAAATGATCTCATCATCATCAAATCACCATGTCTTTGTGACAAATACACTAATGTAAAATGATGTAATATATGAATCTTCACCTGTGGAGATATTCTACCTTCTCAATCTTAACCAAAGTGAAGCCCTGCAAAAAGAAGTGTGTCAAAGTCCTTTTGTCTGGTTGTGATTCATAGGGTACATGTCAATAACATTATGAGCTCAAATAAGCTATCTGATTTAGAATTGCTAATCGAGGTGTGTGTAGCTAGCAGGGAAAGCTTATGGTTAGATATACTAGTCTTATTCGACTCAGAATCATAGGAATGTGTGTATATTTCAGATAAGCTGTGTTAATCAGCTGCATGTGGCTTGAAGAAGCTTGAAGTCAACTGATGATGTGATGATGATGATGATGATTTTAAGACTGTGATTGCCAATGTATGGGAGTGCCAGTCCACAATGAAATTTGATAAGAGAAGATTAGTATGTTTTCCCATCACGCCACATGCAGCAAGACCCAGATGTTGAAATAGCTAGTTAGTGGGAAGATCTGGGTTCTTTTTATAACACAATATGTGATGACGCACCCTGAAAAGGGGGACTTTGCGACAGAACACTTTTCGAGAAACTGGTGAAAAAAGGCAGCAAAAAATAAAGAAAATAATAAGAATTTCCAGCAGATATTCTGTTGTAAAATTTGATTTTCTTGATCAATTTCAACAAGTAAGGTGTCACTTTAAAGCTTAGAAAATGCTTAAGATGAAATGATAAAATCAAAATTGCAAAGTCCCCCCTTTTGGGGTGAGTCATCACATATATCAATTTCAAGGAGTCAAATAAAGGGAAATAAACACAATAGATAAGCCATTCAAGGAGAGTTAATATTAACCAAGCATGTGACAAACGTGTGTGTATTGACAATTCAGAGTTTGATGAGGACAAACACCTGGATTAGAAATGATTTGAAGTTACATTGATACGCTGGTTTCTTAAAGTGATCCCTGCAAATTATTTCATTTTTCTAATTCTTTACTTTCATTTAAAAGAATAATTGGTGGTATAAAAGCTTTATTATATAAGATACCAATCTACCATTCAGAAATCTTCTCAAAATCAGTATGATTCGTATGTTCAAAAAAGTTTTAGAGTTAGATTGGGTTTACAGTTGGACTTGGTTTAAGTGAAATTTTGTGTCATAAATATGATTTTCCTCAACCAATATTGTCATTTTTTGTATTTTTGTAATATGTGTAGTTGAATCTTTAATTCTGAAAGTAGTTGCAGTTCAAAAATGCTACAAAAGGTCATGTAAAGGCGGTGATCATTTTAACCTAGACCCAGTATAACTTTAATCCTGGTCTAAATCTTGAACCTCTTTTATGCATACAGACCTAAAGATTAAATTTTACTGTTACAAACTGTAGGACAAAGCGGATATACTAGCTTTAAAATATCACTCTTGGGGAATTATAAAACGTTTCTTTTTCAAGTAGATAGAGCTCAAATTTCAATATATATTGGTTTGAATTTGATCCAGTGTTAAGCTAAATCACCACATTAACAGCCCAACGTACATGGCATCAGGAAGAATTTATGGTTACCGGTAACCATAAATATAAAACATGACAATTTTGTCTCTAATTTCAACATTTCCTCATTTTTGAGAAAACAATTACAGTAGTAAGTTTTTTTGGGCATGTTGTTCCTATAATACCAAAAAAATTGTAATGTGTGGGAATAACTAAAATTTCTGAATTAGAATGATGGGCAATCCCTTTGTAAGTCTGATTGAATTTTCTCCTCAACAGGTGCAGGTGGAGGTTATTTTGATTTTGCATTCAGTGAGCTCCTAGCTACAGGCAAATCCTTCTTGGAAGGCGGTAAAGGAGGGCAAGGATGTTATAAAGCAACCAGTGAGATTCTATGGGATACTCGTGGAGGGTTTGGTGGTGGTGGAGGGGCATGTACTACTGGAGGAGGTGGAGGGGGTTACACAGGTATGTATAGCCAGTGAGATTCTATGGGATAGGCGTGGATGGCTTGGTGGTGGTGGGGCATGTACTACTGGGGGAGGTGGAGGGGGTTACACAGGTTTGTATAGCCAGTGAGATTCTATGGGATACTCATGGGTTTGGTGGTGGTGGAGGGGCATGTACTACTTGAAGAGGTGGAAGGGGTTACACAGGTATGTATAGCCAGTGAGATTCAATGGGATACTCGTGGAGGGTTTGGTGGTGGTGGAGGGGTTTGTACTACTGGAGGAGGTGGATTACACAGGTATGTATAGCCAGTGAGATTCTATTGGATACTCATGAAGGGTTTGATGGTGGTGGGTGGAGCATATCAAAAAGTTACGGCAGATTTGTGCAGTTAACAAACACATAAAATTATCGAATACTAGACTGTGAAACTAGTTTATGGTACCAATCAATACATCTCTGTGGAGTGTGCGTTCAACCATCAATTTAATCAATGGCGTACAACAATAGCCTCAACTGAAAGCCCCACGCACAACCGATTTCAGGAAAAATGGAGCTTCCTTTCTACACAGTCAATTTGTTTTAAATATCAAATTTACGGACTTTGTTTAAGTCTAATCAAGTCAAAACAAACATGAAAAGCATAATGAATAGATGCAGTTTATGGAACTGCATGTTATAGGCCTGTAGCGTGGACAGTTTTGAAGTTACTGCAAAATGAAAACACGAAAAGGCACAAATAGAGGCAAATTTCTCATAAAAACAAAGGGAAATTGGCTTTTTTGCTGTTCACAATTTTTAAACAGAACTAAATTTACGTGGATTTAAATGCTAATAAAAATATAAAAAATAGATAAAAAAAATAACAAATATCTGAAGTTATAGCTCTGTAGCTGTACGTTCTTTGGTTCCAGAGTTACACGCAAAAGTTTGAGCAAAGCCCTATACCAAGCAATAGTCCTTTCACGCTGTGTGGGGCTAGTTTTTCAACTGAAATCTTAACTGTACCAACTTTTCTATATGGGGCTTGTTTTACCTTGGGAGGTTGGGAGGGGCTTACACAGGTATGTATAGCCAGTGAGATTCAAATGGATACTCATGGATGGTTTGATGGTGATGGAGGGGCTTGTTTTACCTACGGAGGTGGGGAGGGGCTTATACAGGTATGCATAGCCAGTGAGATTCGAATGGATACTCAGGGAGGGTTTGGTGGTGGTGGAGGGGCATGTACTACTGGAGGAGGTGGAGGGGTTATACAGATATGCAGCAGGGTTTGAATGCATGAATGAATGAGTGAAGTGTAGTAAAATGTATCCAGTGAACTGCTGACCACAGGCAAATCCTTCTTGCATGGAGGTATTTGAGGTCAGGATGTCATAAAGCAACCAGAGATATTCTACAGAATCCTCACAGAGGTTTGGTGGTAGAAGAGGGACCTTTACCACTTGAGGATTTGCTTATACTGAAGTTGAACCAATATCCAAGGGTTTCAAACCTAATTTCAAGTAAACGTCACTTAAATAGCATATCAAATACCCAAGTTTTTCATGAAGTGTCATGATTATTTTATGCTAGGTCCTAATTTAAAGCCTGGTGTTCAAATTAAGATCCATATATAACAATTTTTGTATGAAAAGCAGATCTATGATCAATTAACTTTTTTGAAAGAAATTACCCTTTACATATGAGCACCCTCCCCTTGAAAGCACTAATTATTCCCATATTTTTTATGACAGGAGGCAATGCACCATTGACCAAGAAGCTTGAAGGCAACGGAGGAGGCGGTACATCGTATATACACAAATCTGGGTTGTATATCCACAGAGAAGCTGGTAAGCTCAAGAAAATGTCACCAAAAATGGACCAAAATGACGACAATTTATCGAAATTGTCATCAGTTTCCAAAATGACACGTTACTTTAACACAAAATTGTTCATCACTCAAGATAGTTAGTCTAACAATAGATTTGCTAAACTGGCCATACTAAGCAAAAATGTAAATGTCTGTGTCGTTTATCCACTAATTTGCATAATTAACATATTGGTAATGCTTACACTTACTGACAATTTGGATCACAAATCTGGATTGTATATCCACATAGAAGCTGGTAAGAAACAAGAAAATGTCACCAAAAATGGACCAAAATGACGACAGTTTATTTGAATTTGTCATCAGTTTACGAAATGACACTTTACTTTACACATAACTTTGTTTATTTTGGCTGCCATTTTGAAATTGTAACTTCTATTTTCTTTTATGAAAATGTAAATCTGATTTTTTTTCTAATTTTGGTTTTATCTGGGTAGTATTTTATCATTGATCTGACTTAATGTAAAATTAGAGTGTCCATACTTCCACCAACAAAAGAAGCAACCACTTCAGAGCCAAATTCAGATAGCATGGTGCAGTTATCTCCATGGAAAAATTTTGGCGACCTTTTCAGCATTAAACCAGCTAATGAAAATTAAAAATCGTTTAGTCAATAACAAACCCAGTTAATCGATTTCTAAACATAGACGTTACCACTTTCCATCAGTGCATATTCAAAAGAATAAGATTATATTGACTAAAAGGTAAGCAGATCCACTTCCTGGAGATGAACAATTTTAAAAATACACATTAGTAGATGAATAAATCATTTAATTAAAACTAAATTTGGTCCGAAAAAAGTTATAAATTTTCCATTCACTTTTATTATCTAATGCTCCAGAGTGTGTTTACGTGTGTTTGCCGTCCCCTCCTTCCAAAATGGTACGTTCCACAAGACAGCGAGTCTGGTATATTGATTTATTGACATCTTTAATATTCATAGTGTGGGTTATTGAAGTCAAGTAAAACCTTGGTTATCATGTATATTTTATGTACTTTTTCTAAATGGGCGGTTCGCATATTTTTAATATACATATGTCAATGAAATTTGGCAGGCTATTAAAATATGATAATGTGTCAATAAAGGCGGTCCTACGGTGTTAACAGCTCAAACCGTTTTCTTGTTACACCGCCTCGAAGTCACGATGTTCAACTCAATTACATTGCCGATGTAAATCGCCGTAGACAAACCATTGCGATATTTAGCACTGTAACTGCTGGTTTCAACATGAGGAAAATACCCTGTTCGCACAATTTTTTATTTTAGAATTGCATAAAAAACAGGGATATTGGGAATTATATTATGAAGAATTGCCGACTACGGTAGATTCAGTGTACATAAAATTGTAATTACGACCGTGTAAAGGAAAGTCCCTATGCCTTCAACACAGTGCAGTCAGCATAGGTCACTGTCTAATTGTGCGAGTTGTGTGTGCCGTGTATAGGAAAAACGGACAGTAACTGCACAATGGATCCTTTTTAGTTGGAGTAAAGCCTATGAGACTGGTTTCAATAGAGAATTTAGCAAGTCAATGTTACCATTATTACTAATTTTGGATTATGGTGGAATAGTAAAGGTGTGAAAATAATCCATTAATTTCTCTTCAATTTTTTTTTTCAGGTGGGCATTCTGGTCCAGGTCGTGTAGACATTGTTGCATCGGTGGTCTGCCAAGATGGCCATCGTCTCTCTGATGACAAACAGTCTTGCCTACGTAAGTTTTTTTTCACATTGAGTCATTAGAATCACAGATACTAAGCTACAACTAGCTACTAACTATAAATAATTGAAGGATAAAAAAGAACTCACCCAATACACTTTAAATTTTGTTGTAAGTTTGATTGATTTTCTTGTTTACTTCAATTTTTTCTCTGTGACTATTTGTTGTATTTGTATTTAACTCAACTGGCAGTATAGATTTATATGGGAACTTTTAGTATTTGATTCATTGATCTTTTGGGGGAATTGCAATTATGTTTAGATAAAAAAATTGGTATAGTCCGCTGACTAAGCTATTTCTGTTCTTCAGGAAAAAAGTCACTGTTCTAAAGCACACAAATAATCAAATTATAGAAATTTCAGTATAAATATTAAAGCAAGGACATAAATTATCACAGATTCCAAAAATTTGTTGGGCTTTTTGTTTAAGATATGAAATTCAACTTTATCAGGGACTAATTCGTACTCCTGTTTTGTGCTTGCTGACCTATTTGTCTTCAAAGGGTTATACTGAATTTATCTAAATTTTAATTTACCTTGTTTTGTTTCAGCCCCTGTGCCGTTGGGAGTAGTGAAATTGCCAGTGGCAGCCATCATAGCTGGTGCAGTTCCAGCATGCATTATCATTATACTTATCATAGTTGTATTGCTGTTCAGTAAGTATGTCTCATTACACTTTTTTGGCTTTTAAGTTATCTTAGCCATATTGCCTAGTGATTTGATAGTATAAGTAATGGATATAGTACAAAAACATCCAAAACAAGTCGTCATGTGAGTGCAAGAAAGTCATATCTGCAATGACTGCTTTAAGTTATTCTTATTTAACATTTAGTCACCAGAATGTGAAAAATCCCTCAAAATTTCACTGCCATATGTCAGTGACTCTTGAAATGGTTCTATGGGTGACACATCACCTGAAGAACTATTTCAAGAGCCGCTGACCCAAGACTGGAGATTACATAGTGTGTAATTCAAATTAATGACAAATGGCAGCTTTTGCAGATTTGACTTTCTTGCACTTACACGACGAAGTATAATACTTTACAACAATGTTTCATTTTGTCGAATACAAAGAGAAGAATCCACATAGGTTAATAAGTCAAGTTAGCTTAAATGGTTAGGTACTCGCTTGCAGTTCGGAAGGTCCCGAGTTCAAACCCTGCTGGTGCTAAAAGTTGAGTGTGCTTGAAATTCCCTTGGACAAGGAACTATTATTGCAAATTGAAAACCTGTTCAAAACTCTGGAAGCTGATCCAGGCAGCGATGGTGCATTATGTGAGCTGATCAAGGTTCAGAGCCCCAAGAGAATGCCACAGAACCTGAAATGATGCTTGGTGTGGAATAGAGCTCACTTGGGCCACAGTGGTTAGCAAACACCTGTAGAGTGTATTACAAATCAGGGATGCATAGCACGTTATAAATCCCCTCTATTTATTTTATTGTAAATAAGGGTTTGGAGGAGGAGAAACAAAAACTGTTACTCATTAATAATGATGATAGCATTTTGTATAGGAGTTTACCTTTTAGATCAACTGCTCTTGATTCACTGCAAGTAGATCATTGTCAACATTTTACATCAAATTAGACATTTAGATACCTTTCAAGAGCACATGACTCTACCAGTACCTAGATTGTAATGTTTACCCTTGTCACAGCTTGCCAAGTGACAGTTTTGAGTTCTTAACAGCTGAAGCTTTATGCTGTAGGCACAACTTAATTTAAAATTTAAAGTGTTTTGCTGAATCATTTTTCCAATAGTTGTTTGGATTGTTTGCTGCAACAGAATTGAATTTATTTCAACTGTCTGCAACTTGCTGCTGCAACCAAAATGATAATTATTTCATTTATTGGCCTGTTGGACTTGTTACGTACAAAATTTCCATACATGGTGACGTTTATTTCCTATACTTGATAAATTCTATATCCTCATATAGTAAAGTAGATATCATTATAGTTGTAGCAGGGATGCATCACAATAATGAAGCTGATATTAATTTATCAAAATATTGTAGAAGAGAAACTTCAACTCTTATTCATTTCTCGTCTTGAATAGTTTACCGCAGGAAGTCCAAACAATTGAAAGATGCAGAGCAACGTATGAATACAGCAGACTTTCGCTTGACAGAGCTACGACATAATGCTAATGTAGACTTTAATCCTTGCTACTCACTTGGGGAAGGCGCTATTAAACTTGGTGATCTCAAAGAAGTACCCAGAGATAATCTGACTCTCACAAGGTATGTTGAAACCTCCAAATAATGGTGCTACCTTGTACCATCTATGTATCATTAAAGGTAATTCAATAGTACAATAGCGAGTACACTTCTACCAAGTACTTTGGTGAATACAATTGAGCTCATTGTCGAGCAAAACCAAAGGAATCAAGTCTTGTATTATAATATCTTGGCGATTGGGCCATAAATCCTTGAAAAATTCAAAGTTCATCTGTAATCAACAAATCCATTACATTTAAGCATTGGATCACAACACTGAAATTTACCTTGTTGGAAATTTTCATCTGCTATGGCTGCAGACTTCTTTAGCCAAATGACCCGTTTCCTGCGATGACTTGACCTAAGCCAAAAACATAAGACCAGACATGGGTCATATACATTTGGCAACATTTACGCCAACTACTAGTTGCGCCAAATGACAAATCGGAGAAAAGGGACATTACAGGATCTATGTATTCTATCCCCTGCCAAGGTAAAATTGCCCGCAGTGCAAAGAAATTTACACAGGTGAAACTGAACGTTCTCTTAAGGTATTTGGTCCACGCGCCGTCCACTCGTACAAGTACGCGCTAGTTTCTGAGTTGGTAAGTGCCCGATACGCATGCGCATATACTCTGAGTCGTGTTTTGAAGCTAAAAATTGCCATATTTCAATATTTTTCTGGAAAATTAAGTCGGTGACCCCCAATTTTTATTTTTTTATTTGAAAGAACATACTTGTGCGCAACTTTTGTGAAAAAATTAACAAAAATGCTGGGGCAGATTTTTTGAATCAACACTAAATAATTTCACTTTTGCCACATTTCCCATAGACCTCTGTACTAATTTATCCCCTAAAACCTCCAAAAATGCTGTTTTTAAACCGACTCTCATGCAAAAACGAGTCCAGTGACCCCCAATTTTTATTTTAAAAATCGTCTCTACATCGAAAAAATATCATTCATGCCGGTTTTTACTAAAATTCTTCGGGCGGATCTCTCATGGACCAAACACCTTAAGACCAGGTTTCTGGAACATAGACAGCCGATTAATCATCGGAAGTGCCTCAACATATCCACATTGAGTCACTGGGTCACTCTATTGACATCGATGAAGTGAGGATATTGGACAGAGCACAAGGCTTACAAACTCCACAAAGCGAGAAATTATTCGTTCAACCTTGGTGTCCTCCACGTTCATATTGACTCCTTTTGTCCCTATTCAATTATAA
>JXSR01S005513.1:156687-169986 GCA_000969725.1 Ophiothrix spiculata | reverse complement strand
CAGTTCACAACGCGTTGTGCTAGAGTGTCATAACGTATTGCCACAACGTGTTGTGACATTTTGTTATGGAAATTCAACAACGCGTTGTAGATGTATTTACAACGCGTTGTTGATTGCTTCTTTTTAAATTTCATGCTTGAATACAAAGATTTGATTGGTTTTTTTCACAACGCGTTGTGAAATGTTGACAACGCGTTGTTGAATCATCACAACGTGTTGTGGTAATACGTTATGACCCTGATGGCTTGCCATACACAACGCGTTGTGCCAATAGGGTCATAACGTATTGCCACAACGCGTTGTGGAAAAGTCACAACGCGTTGTGGAATTCCCACAACGCGTTGTAGATGTAATATGTTTGTCACAACGCGTTGTTACGTCATTCTTTTTTAAATTTGATGCAAGAATGTAAAGCCCTGATTGGCTGTTTCCACAACGCGTTATGGAGTTTTCACAACGCGTTGTGAAAACTCCACAACGCGTTGTGGCAATACGTTATGACCCCGATGGCTTGCCATAGCCGCAGCCTTTCTTCTGGTCTGGACGTGGATTTTCGCCTTTTTTAAAAATGTCATTGGTTGCATAATGCAAGCTTTGTTTGAAATGCAATTGGCATGTAATAGTAAGATAATCACAGCATATTAATATCTTGATAACGTTTTTCAATATCTTTCCAATTTTGAGTTATAACCATGCCCTTGATTTTCAATAACGACTTTCTTGCTTGTTTATTTCTTTTAACTACTGGCGTTCCTAATTCGCTTAATCAACATTATCTTTAAATCAAACGCTTAGTTAACATGGTTAAGGGTTGTCTGGCAAAACTAATTCAGGGCTTATTGAATTCAGTTTGCTTCGGCTTTGTGAAAGCAAAAGAGTAATTCATACAGGGTCGATCTGAGGTCTTGTTGAACGCATCATAGCGCCATCATTTTGTTGACAAAACAGGAAATTGCTTATGTTACATCTTGTGAACATGAATCAATTACATACACATTTATGGCAGGTGGGCATGGAAAATGAACTGGTTGAGAGTGTCATCTTCGTAAATATATGGTTTAAATGATTTCAAGAAATTGTTGGAAATCACCATTTCTAAGTATGTGAAATGGTTAGTTTTTTTTTAATTAGTCGTCTGTCATACATGACCTACATAAAATTTTCTCATTATACCCGAAATTGAAATGCTCATCGTGCCCTTAAAGTATGAGAATCTCATTTACAGATTTGTAAGCCTTGATTGGATTTTACATCCTGTAATGACAATATGTTTAGAGGTCACAATTTTTTTACCGTTCCAAAAGGGCTCTAACCGTCAAAATCAGCTAAAATGAATTGTTAATTTCAAAATTAGATGTTTGTAACGGAATTGTGAATATTTGACCACTTTGGGGTTGATTAGCAACTTGGAAGAAGGCAAAATGTTGCCCGACGAAAACAACTATTTACCATTTCAGATTTCAGGATTCTGTTTTTCAACATTATTCATTACACTGTATTTCATTTCAATTCATTTCTTGGTTTCATACGAACACAATGATTGAGCAATATTTTTTATATACATTTTACTAGAAAATATGAATTTAACTCATTCACTCAAAAAATGCAAGTAGAATATATACAAATTAGAAAAAGCAGCTAATAAAATAATCATTAAAATGCCCAAACAAGACTGTGTTATCCGCAACGGGCTAACATACATCAGCTGTTTAGCCGTAAACTTTTAGGTTTGTTGTGTTGCTATAACACTAAGCTTTAGTATATTCATTTCCAAGAGCTTAAAGTGTAAAAGCTTTTTAGGCTTATACATTATTTCAAGACATATAGTTGACTGAACTGTGCTAGTAATTGACGAGACCTAATAGATAGCGTTATCTCGTCGTCTAGTGTAATCTCAAGAAGCGTGAAACTCATTGCAATTTTAACACCAACTGCTTAAACATTTTTTCTCAGATATCAAGTTTCAAACAACACATAAGCTATGGTATATGTATACTGAGGTATTTTAGATACTGTTTTAAAGCTATGAAATAAGTGATGTAGTATTTCGTATTTTACATATAACATGTTTAGTTAAAACTGTACATTCTATAATAGTTTTGCTATAAGAATGAATAAGTTTAAAGTCAGGCTGAGATATATAGAGTACATGATGAAACAGATTTTTTATCGAATGTTCTTGTGGAAAAGAAGGTTAATTTTAAATATTGTGACTAAGAATGTTATGCCCTGGGGGTAACTGATATTTGTACCCGGGTAAACTACCTGAGTTCCTCAGGTTCCGAAGATGGCCCTATGTGAAACAAAAAATTGGCAAAAATGGGTGAAATGCAAGATACCTATACCTGAAACCATATCTTCTCGACCATACCTGTTCAAATGAACACCCTATCTGAGACTGTACTTAAATGTGACAAATAGATGTAACTGTACACGATTTGAACACTCACTTCTAAGAAGTGTTTCTAGGTATTTGAAGCACTTTTATTGGCAATTCAAGGCTGGTGTACCATTCTCATAATTCAACCATTCTTATTTAGTTTGATACCCTATATCAGATACTTAAAAGCCAACTGCAAATACCTTCATATTGCATTTAAGGGGTAGCATTCTCGTCCAGTGGCGTAGCCAGGTTTTCGAAACTGGGGGGGCCACAATATGAAGATGAACCGACAGAATTGTATTGAGTGCTGTATCGCCGCCCGGCCGGTCGGCTCAACTTTACCGACGGGCGCTTTTTTTAACCGACGCAAGGGTCATTAATGGGGGGCCACGGCCCCCCCCCCCAGCCCCCCTCTAGCTACGCCACTGTTCTCGTCTTCACCACAACAAGCTCTTGTTCGATTCCGGGTTTTGAGCACAGTTGGTCCTATAACGCCATGTACCTTCATCAACAATGACACAGCCAAGGAGGGTGGTACAGCTATAGCAGAATCAGTATTTCAACATCACCATGTTCACTAAAAATATGTTTCTAGAACTTCTGACTCTTTATGATACCTTCTGGATCCCCGGGTCTGGATCAAGATTATTGAAAAAAGAAAGAAAACAAGCCTGCAGTTTCCTTGGGTTCTTCTTAAATGTCTATTCTCTTTCCGGGTTCTCTTTTCACTAACCAATGCTAACGAAACTCTCCTTCGATAGACATAGGCCTACTGTTTCTTTTACTGTAACAACAGCAACGATACTTGTGGGACTGTAAATTTCTGACCTTCAAATGGGACGGTGCCATTTTCATCAAGGGCTTTATCGTATTCCTAATATCCCTATCCTTTAATGGTTACCATAAAATGAGCAAATTCATTTTATTTTACATTAAAATGAAACATGTTTTAGCCACAAAATTTAACACGGGTATGACAACAAAACGCCTTTCACAAACACAATTTTAAGTTACTAATAGGCCTAACAAGAATTTTGAAATGGGATACATATTTATAAAGAGGTTAAGGAGTCTGATTTATATGGTTCAAAGGGAAACAAAAATGGAATTCAATAAATGCTACATTTCATTATCTCATTTATGTTTGTAGCCCATGTTTTTCCCCCATAATAAATGATCAATTTGTTTTACATTATTTATTTATTTCATGATTTATTTAGGCCTATATTCACAATTTGTATTCTATTCATATCATCATGATTTTGTTTATTTGTTTTGACAATAACATTCAATCTTCAGTGTCAATCTTGCTACGAATTAACCCAATTGAATTCGTTCACCAATATGCTTAACATTGACAGGCTTATGATTAGATAGATGTTCAGGTTCTAGGGGTGGCGTCGACAGTAGTCCAAATAATAGGCCTTGATATTTTAGGATGATATAGGGATGTCGCTTTGTGGTTATTGGCTACGGTATCTAATTTAAAAAGTAACGCCAGCACAAAGCTATTTTCTTTTTATTCAAAATAAGTATTACAATAAATTAAAAGTAAACAGTTTCTGTATAACTTTAATTTTTAAAATAAATATTAGTTCCCAAGTCCAAGACGTATTTACACGATCTTGCCCATCCCTACAATGGTAGCCACAATTTTAGCACGAGAGGACTCGGAGAAAAGGCATGGATGTTGGTCTGAGAATCCTCGGCACTCCATCCTCCTGACTAGGAGAAACACATGTGCTCGGAATCAAGTAGCTCACTTAAAAACTGCTAGTGAATATCAATGCAAATCGTGCCATGCCCCATGCCGACTGCATGTAGCTCAAGCACTGACGATCGAGTCTTTTCCAAGCAGCTCCGTTTTATCTCTCACACACACGGAATTTTTACTCAAGATTTACAAATAATTTCTCATCAAATCCCGGTGAGTATAATTTACCATATAATATACCTTGGAATTTACATTTAAAAATTTGTAATCAAGCTTTAATTATCATCGAAGATCGAGTTTTAATCGGGAATTGTCTTTAGTTTTTGTGGCTCACTGATGTAGAACATTTCAGATTTAAGATAAATTATAAAGCAGGTTGTTTCATTCGTAAAATGTTAAAACCATGTGTAGCTTAGATTTACATTAATTATCTGTAAGCCTATGCTTAGTATGAGCTCATATTTAATATAACAAGACAAAAATTGGTTTTTGATGAAAACATTTTGAAATCTTAGCAAAGACAAAAAAAGTTGAGCTTTTTTAAATTAGCATTTTCTTTAGATTTATATACTAATTAGTACAGGTATCACTTCTGTATACTTTGAAGTATTTGAGATTGATTTTTGCATGTACTATTTACACACAGAAATACATACCTTTTCATTTCTTAAATCAATAAATATCTGACTTCATCTATTATCAATGTTTGACATTCAGTAAGAACTGCCAAGAATTCACAGAACATCCAAAACCACTTGTTGAAATATAAGACCAAGTTTTGCATTTCCCCCCTTATTATTTATCCGGCAGCCAAAAGGTGACCACGCGTGGTATCTGTCTTAGCAGCCAGCCAGGGTTTTCCCCTACTACGCACGCCATCTTGTAGTCAAGCTTACTCAGCTCGTCTGTACATAACAAATCCAAGATGGCTGACACTGACTTGCTAACGAATAACAATCAGCCGGAGGATCTAAAACCAGACCATCATCCGGCAGCTATTCCCTCCACACCTGATGAAGCAGCTATTGCCGTCTCCTCGACACCTGAGAATAATATGGCGGCCATAAATGAAGCAGGCGTTATAAGTCAACATGATGATGATGGGAGTAAGATGATGGTGAAAAATGGAGTTGAGGAGGTGGAGGAGGATGGGAAATTGGAGGAGGATAGAATTATGATGCAGGATGATGCTGATGAATGCATTAGGAAAGCGGATCAGGAGGATGGTGTCGGTGAGTTGATTGTCACTCCATTGTTTGACATTAACCATTTCTCACCTGTTTGAAAAGAAAAGCAGTAAATATAAAATATAAAATTTGATTACTTTAGAAAAAAAGAAAGATTTTGTAATCCATCCTTAACCCCACCTTTTTAAAGAGAACAATGTGGTGATCCCAAATGTTAATTTTAATTATCTTTCCCTTAATATTGTTGTAAATTTTATTTTAAATCTTATTAAAAATGAGAATATAAATAGTAGAAAATAAGTTGCTCTTTGATTTTAACTTTGTGAAAATGTGAAATGGATAAGTGAAATACATAACAGAAAAAAGTTAAGCTGTGTCATCAGTGCACAACAGAAAGAGGGGAAAATGGGACCAAGTTGAGAAATTGTAATATCTTGAAAATTTTCATGAAAATTAAATGAAATAAATTTAAATTTTGCCTGCTATTTGTGTATTTATTGTGCATGTACTCAGAATTTATGATTCAATGATTTATGGAAATTGTATAATTGTTACCATCACATCTACAATTCCATAATTCTTTTTTAAAAGACCAAACTTAATTAATGATAATTAATAATCATACACCTTAAAATCATACATGTATGGGCATTATGACTTGTCATGACACTTTTACTCTCATGTTCTTAACCTTTTAGATCTAAAACATATTTAACAACTCATACACCTTAATGTTTAACATATGAATACATCTGGGGCCACATTTTTTCACTCAGGTATAATTTTTAAAACTCTCATCGAAACTGATCTCAAGATTGAATAAGCTGTGTATGTATATTTTGTTACAGCATTTAAAAGCCATATGTTTTCTGGTCATGTTAACATCTGCTATGTATTGCAATACAAGTTGTGTTGGGGGTATCTTGCCCGGGGGGGGGGGGGGGGGTACTCACATATATAAGGTATACGGGGATGTGCCGCTGGAATGGGTTGCTTTTTCACAAAAAATCCCTAAACATGGGTGCCATTTTTTAGCACCAAAATCCCTAAACATGAGTCACATTTTCAAGAAAATATGCTAAAATGGTCCCAAAAAGGTGAAAATTTTTGTGAGCCCAGACAATTTTGAAAAATCAGCCTATTTTTGGAGCAAAATCCCTAAACATGGGTGCACTTTTTGTCAAAAATTACCCTTAAAGATGGGTATGGGTTCCACGGTCCGAGCCGCACACCCCTGTTCAAACCAAAGTGGAGTACCCCCCCGGGGTATCTTGGTAATCATTGGTAATTGAATATTCCTATGCAGCCAGTGTGACAGGTGTATTCAGGCAGTAGTAAGCCAAGTCATTGATATATAATGATCAATAACAACAAAATGTTATTGCAATCAGAATTTAATGATTCTCTGAAATGAATATTAATTGAAAATATTTTAAAGCAATACTATAAGATTTTGATCAAAAATGGAGTATAGTAAAAACAGCATAAAATGGTGGAATGTGACTATCTAAATGCATTTTCAAGTGTATTTTGTAACAAAAAATGTTTTGCCACCTAAAATGGATAAAATTAAAAGCACATGCATGATTTCCTATACTAATACATGTGGAATTAAATTTGGGATCCCGAATGTAATTCAACAAATGGCCATAACAGAAAAAGTAGGCAAATCGTTTAGAGGGTAATCATCTACCAAAAAACAAACCCAATAAGCCAAAAAAAAAATCAAAAGTCATGGGTGACAGGGGGCGCTTAATTTTTAACACCTTATAGTATTGCTTTAATTCAAGTGTATGTATGTGTGGGGAGGGGTCCTAATGCCATGAATCAAGATTTCCTTCCAAAAGGAATATAGTTTGCCTTATCTGATACCATTCATGCATTTGGTATAGCTTCAGTGGCATAACCAGACATTTTCATTTGAGGGAGCAAAAACAATTTACTCAGACACAAAAAGGTACACCCAATTTTTTTCCTGAATGGCCCATTCATAAAAATCCATATTTGTTTCTTAAATATTTAAATTTTGGGGTAAATTTTCTGGATTTTTTTAAATGTTAACAAATGGCACAAATTTTGGAATTTTTTGAAAAATAAACCAATAAAAGTGTTAACTTTTGCACAGTTGCATCAACAATATACTACACATTGATACTGTATACTTTTCTTTTCTTGATTTCATTTGGGATGGGGGTGGGGCAGACATTTTTTCAGGGGAAGACCTCCCGCCCCTGACCCCACTGCTTACACCACTGTATAATAGCTTCCCATTTAAAATAAATCATGAAGGCATTAGCAAATTATTGGATGAAAACATGAAAAATATAGGAAGAAAATGAGGTCATCTTGAATTATTGCAAAAAAGGTGTGGAAAATTAGGAAACAATTGAGTTTTGCCCCCACTAGTCAAGTCTGGTGTCCTAAGTCAAATAAATGCTATAATAGTTGAAATCAGTGATTTGAAATTACATGCTTTCCAATACAAAATCACAAAATATTTTTCATTCAGATCCGTAAACAAAATAATAAACTAGGCCTAGATTTTCAGGAAAGTTATTCACTGTGAGTTATTTTACATAACCCCCAAATATGTAAAAATTAGAAGTGTGACAAAAAAAACGCAGAATGTTTTGGTAAATTTTGTCTGCCTTAAAACAGAAGTTAACAGAAAACAGGTAAAGTGGCATCCTCCCACTTATCGACAATCAAGCCTTAGCATAATCCATCATTCTCTTATGTTACGGCAATCAGGCTGTGAGATCTCGCTCGGTCCTCTTACTTGTCCCCTAGCAATCGTAGCAGGTAAACAACTTATCGTCATGGTGATTAGAACCTCATAAGTAAAAGGTTATGTTAAAGATTTACAACTTTGGGATATATGGGCTAGTTAAAAAAAATTATGTTTCTCATTCCTGTTTTCATTCTATGAACATCTTTTATTGTATCATTTTTTCATTTGATAGATTTTTTATGACATCAACACAATATTTTAAAGGTGGGTTAAAATGCCTCAAAGCAGCAGCATATAGTATGAGATTTTCAACTTATAACACCCATATGAATAATAAGTTTGTGCATGCATTGCCAAAATATCCACCTGTGGATAGCACAACTTTATAATGTGTAATGTTTTTCGTCGTGTTTGTCCTTTCTCATTGTTCCTGTTTATGGTCCTAAATAGAAACAACGATCAGATTTATATTTTCTTTTAGGCCTGTAAAATGTAACATGAAACATATTTAAAAGTCTTTTTGGCCTATAGGCCAACAAGTTATTATAAATGTTTTGTTGTCTCACTAACACACTAATGTTTCAAGCCTATGTTGACATGGTGTAACATTAGTGAAAATTTTAATCATGATCTATTTAATGGATGAAAAATGGCTGTCAGATTTAATTGATGCATTTTATTAAATATGACCGAACAAACATATTAGTAACATTAAATGAAAATGCCATGTAAGAGGCAGTGATATTTATATGCAAGATTTTCTTTAAAAGATACATTTGCTAAAATCATGTTTTCCTATTTTATTTTCACTACAATATTTTACAAAAAAAGCAGTGGCAATTGGACTGGCTTTACAAAAATGTTGTACTCAATTAATTAAAATACTGTTATTTTATGGGCTCGTCAAGTACAATCCCACGTTTGGTGCCTATATTTCGTATGGTTCCTATTAATCGCCCACTGGGTGTTGCATTTTACGAAAGGGGCGTTTATTAGGTACAAATCATTAACTCACGTCTTACATCATGAGTGCACCCAGAAGTAATGAGAAAAATTTGCTTTATTTCCGGGATTGCCACCTTATTTATTAACTTCCGTAATCTGTTTGCCTTAACTCGCAAGAATGGTAAAGAAAAGCTCAGAAATTGACTGTTTTTGAAAAAAAAATGAGGGTGGGTGTTTAATAGAGCATGGGCAATTATTAGGAACAATATGATACTTGCAGGGCCGTACGAAGCAGGGGGCAGGGGGGGGGGGCACTTGCCCCCTCTGGCTCGAAAAAGCGGGACACTGGCGGGACAAATATCCAAATATCGGGACGATATTTTTCTACTTTAAAAAAAAAAGATGAGATTACTGTCCCGTACAGTGGCGTGCCCAGGATTTTTTGAGTGGGGGGGCACAACCATCAGTTTCCCCCGAATGACCAATAGCGGCAGAAGGGTAAAATGTGATATTTTTAGATTTTGTTCATAATGCGCGCGTAGCGCGCGAAAATTTTTTCAATTAACGCAAAACACGGCAAATTTTGACTGAATATTGAAAGAATAACAGGAATTTCGCGCGAAGCGCGCAAAATTTTTGCTTTTTCATACTTAAATTATCAAAAACAAAGGGAAATTCAAGGTATTTTCTTCTCTTTCCCTTTGATTTTTTTCTCTCCTCCCCTTTCTTTTCTATCTTTTTTGTGTCAAGATGCCCGAATGGGCCGTTTCCCCCGACTGACTCATCAAACTGGGGGGGCACGTGCCCCCCCGGCCCCCCCTTTGGGCACGCCACTGGTCCCGTAAATTTTTAGTCAAAATAAGCCAATTTTAGCACAATTATTAAGGTTTGATATTGATTTTTGGCTGAAATAGCAAATATTTTGTGCGCTACTCATGCATTAAAACAAATTGACCATATATACATCGGGACGAAACATGAATTTCGGGACGGTAAATGTGTTTGCCCCCCTTGGCTTACATGCCTTCGTACGACCCTGGATACTTGTTTTAAAAAGCCATGCACTAAATGAAAGTAGTTACATACAGAGGGCATTTTACATAATGAAAATGTACAACACAATATTTTTGATAACCTTTATATCATGTATCATGTTCTAAATTTCTTGTTGAATAAAGCAAAATTGAATTTTGTAAAACTGATTTTTTTACATCTGGTTAGTTGAGAGGTTTGTTGTCCCAACGTTTCTTATTTTTATTGGGCGTAGGAAGAAACCACCATATTGAATAGAATGCTACTGTACGAGTATTATCTGTGGGCAAGTGATTTATTAAAACTAGGTGAGAGATGGAGGGTGAAAGATGAATTAAGAAATTATGTTTCTCATTCCTGTTTTCATTCTATGAACATCTTTTTTTGTATCATTTTTTCATTTGATAGATTTTTTATGACATCAACACAATATTTTAGCAAAAAGAAGCTAGCTATCTTGTCAAAAATATGATTACTTAATTATCAAGTTTATCACCTTGTTTAGGCTTTCGCCATTGAAACCCACTTGGTACTGGTACCAAGTAAGCTAAAGGAAGCTTATCTTCAACAGGGCTCCAAGATGTTTTTTAAATTCAGTTTTGAATGCAGGAGGAAGACCGGAGTACCCGGAGAAAAACCTGCGGAAGCGAGCATGGACCGAAAACCAAATGCACATTAAGCGCCGGGCACGGGGCTCGAACCCGGGACCTCATTGGTGCAAGGCGAGGGAACTACCGCTGCGCCAACCCGCTCCCCCCATTATGCTTTAATACTTATTGATAGAATATATTTTCAAAAGAATCCTCTGTTTAATTGTTCAAAATTGCGGTAAATCATTAAAATGATTGCAAAGGGACTTGGACTACAAATATATATTCTAAAACAGTGGTACACATTGTTGATACAAAAAATGACACAGGCCCTATAGCATCATGTGATGTGGAGAATTGTTGATAAAAAAAAGTGTCATGGCAGGATGTAAATGGAGTATATTTTTCCTTATCTTTTTTCTAAAAAAGTGTAGCTTTTGAACATGATTGTTGAAACTACAAGTTCACTGTCAAAGTGATAACGTAAATCTTTTGTTGGGGGGGGGGTCACTTTCAGACAGTAGTTGTATATAATTCATGCAGTGTGCGATCAATTAATTGAGGTTCAGGAGTCAAAAGACTTGAGGTTTAGGCAGAACCCTTCACATTGCTATGCCCTCCCTCATCCCTCCCCCTTCCGCACAGTATGCTTCTGGTTTCAGAACACAAAAGATGATTCTATAGCGATCACATTTATGGAGGTTCAGGCAGTCCCCATAACCCCCACCTTTAGAACGATCCAATGCAGGGCCAGGGGCGGACTGATAAAATTCAAGCGGCCGCGGCAAAAATGTACATTTTTGACAATGGCAGGAACTACCGACATGAGACTCAAAAGGTAACCCCAAATTGTTTCAATGTCGCTTTTGAAAACTGACAAATGACCAGCAAAAAAAAAATTGGTCTATATTTTTTTTTTTTTTCAACATAGCTTTTTAAAAGTGACTAGTATAAAAAAAAATGGAGCAACCAGCCCTTAGGGGCCAAACAGCTGGTCCTTAGTAGCAGAAACCAAGCAGCCCATGTGGGGATGCCAAAACGCCACCATTATCAGTTCGCCTGTGATCCAATATTGATTGATTTGATTGAATTCAGGACTCGAAAGATGATCCTATTGGTATGGTTATTCCACATAAAGTTTCGACAGGGAATAGAAAATGAGGATGTTATTAAAGGTATGCCTGGTATGCCTGAATAAAAATAAAGATGGGGTTAGTAAAATAGAGAGACCTGGAATAATCGAACCTGGCATTGTGCCAACTAATTGTTTTAATCCATCATATAAGGAACCATATTTGCACAGAGCTCTCTCTCTCATCTCTTATCGCTAGCACAAAAGCATCATTATGAGATATCAAACATGTATCTGTAATCCATATCTGTGGTAATATGTCGTCTCACAAGTACTTATTAGAAATAAACCCGTCTTTAATCAATCAGCAAGACACAAGTTGCGACTGGAGCTAGCTAGTTTTGTCTTTATGTGTAATATCCGGGGTACCGCCATTTTGTGTTAGTACCATTTGTGTAAGTACAAAACAGTGTTGCCCCAGATTTCATATGCCACAACCCATTTTGAGCCCATTTTGGAAATGTCTCCGTCAGAAATACACATTCTTTGATATGTTTCAAGAAGGACATCAACATACTATTTAATGTCATTATGCCAACCAAACCATTATAATTGCTTTACATTTCCTGAAGTGCATCTATGTTAATCTTAATGTATATATAGGCCTGCAATACATGTGAATAGTAATATTTTTGCTTCGGGTCTCATATATAGAACTTCCATGGCCGGTCATACAACTTTACAGGTATGTTATTATCATTTACTATGTGCTATTCATCTGTTCAAGAATGGAGCAGTTCTACCAGTTGATACAGTACTGCACTTTAATGACAGAGAAGGGTGTCCCTTGTCCCTAGGTTTTACTTTTTTAAATGATATACATTGCTCGAAAATGGTGAAGATAGATTACTCCAATAAACATATGTTTGACATAAATGCTAGGTTATTAAGTGATGAACTGCAAAATTATGTATGTAAATTTACATTTTGAATTTACAATTAAAGGGGCAATTCGTGATCCATGTTTCATTCCGAAGATTACCCTATCAAAATTATCTTTTTAGCTTAAAAGAATCCTTGACTGGTATATATTACAAAGCCAAAACCGCTCTTGCAAATGTTTTTTGCAATTTTGAGACAGAATTAGAAAGTGTGTCATCTTCTTATTACTGTCAGGGCCTGATAGTAATTACAAACACAGTAGCCTCAGGAGCCTATGGAAATTTTTTAAAACCTGAAAAACTCATAACTTGAAAACAAACGATCAAAATCAAGTGAAATTTTCAGCGTGCATTTTTCTTCTACTCTTTGTTTTACTAGGACCAAAAACAGGTGAGGTTTTAATCACATCAGAATCACGAATTGCAGCTGAATTTTCAATAACTAAATTTCAACAAAATCAGGAGATCATGTTGTGACATTTTCATTGCTATTGATTAGATTGGTTGGTCATATCTCCATGCAGTGACTATCTATTTCATGTAATTAAATGGATTAAATATCACTAATTGATTTGCTGTGGAAACTGTCTATAGATTGCTCCCACCCCATAGCAATCGTAGCAGGTAAACAACTTATCGTCATGGTGATTAGAACCTCATAAGTAAAAGGTTATGTTAAAGATTTACAACTTTGGGATATATGG
>JXSR01S005513.1:108574-119633 GCA_000969725.1 Ophiothrix spiculata | reverse complement strand
GGGGCACTCACACATATTGTGTGAGTATCCAGTAATTCACCTGCACTGAATTGAAGCACAAAATGTAGGCTGTGGCTGTCAGGGGAGAGGGCGGGGCACTCACACATATTGTGTGAGTATCAAGTAATTCACCTGCACTGAATTGAAGCACAAAATGTAGACTGTGGCTGTCAGGGGAGAGGGCGGGGCACTCACACATATTGTTTGAGTATCAAGTAATTCACCTGGACTGAATTGAAGCACAAAATGTAGGCTGTGGCTGTCAGGGGAGAGGGCGGGGCACTCACATATATTGTGTGAGTATCCAGTAATTCACCTGCACTGAATTGAAGTACAATATGTAGGCTGTGGCTGTCAGGGGAGAGGGCAGGACACTCACACATATTGTGTGAGTATCAAGTAATTCACCTGGACTGAATTGAAGCACAAAATGTAGGCTGTGGCTGTCAGGGGAGAGGGTGGGGCACTCACATATATTGTGTGAGTATCCAGTCATTCACCTGCACTGAATTGAAGCACAAAATGTAGGCTGTGGCTTTCAGGATAGGGGGCAGGGCACTCACACGTATTTTAAGTAGTACGATAGATTTCAGTATCATTTTTCATACTCAAAATATAGAAACTAAAAAAATACTCTTATTTTGTCACCATTTCTACATTCACCCTTAGTCGTATATGTAGGGAGTGTTATCATAAGACTAAGGATGCAGGAAAGAAAGGGCAAAAGAGTCAATTACTTTTATAAAACGAGAGTATGATGATGATTTTCTATTTTTGGGGTGTGATGTTTTTATTCACTGTTCTTGGATCGGGCAGATGGAAAAATAATTTACATAGACTCTGCATCTGACCTCTTGTTTTTTGCATACTCTATTATGTAAGACAAATTATCTAAATACATGTAATATGTACAGCAAATCATTGATTTAGAATAAGGTGGTCATTTAAAAAGATCAATCAAACACAAAAGAATTAAAACATATAAAAGAAATTTATGATCTTGTGCTAATAACAACCTGGTCCCTGTATTATGGTTGATCAGAATTAGTTCAAATGATTTAATAGATGTTTTGAGGGGACAGGGAATTCTGTTAGAGAGCAAACATGATGATGAATACGATAGAGTCATTTCAATTCTCATAAGATAGAAATGTAATTTGTTCAGTTGATATCAAAGATGAAGTCTGTCATGACAATTCTTTGTAGACTTAACTTATCATGTAAATGGTAGCAATAATATTTTGCTTTTCAATTGCCTTTCTACAAAGCAATTGAAATTCTGTGTTGTTAGGCAATAATTAGGAATAAATCTTCATAACCATTTTGTAATGAACTAAAATTATTTGTAACTACTAACTTATCATGTAAATGGTGGCAATAATAGTTTGCATTTCAATTACCTTACTTGGCAATTTAAATTCTGTGTTGTTAGGCAATAATAATAAGAAATATATCTTCATAACCATTTTGCAATGAACAAATATATATCATTTGCAAATACTAATCAAATTGATAAAAACCTTCTAGATTGAAAATTATTTGACCTGTTATTTTTACTCTTTCTTGATGCAATTACTTTTCTATTTCACTTTCCAATGGGCCTTTTTTTCAAATAAAATTAAGAATACATAAAGCAACTACCTGTAGTCCCCGTAAAGGGGAACTTGTGAATGATAATAACAGTAATTTGCATATTTATTGAAACTTTTCTAAAAGATACAAATATGTGACCAGCTGTATTAAAGGTATCTTAAGGGTCCAAACTCAAAATTGATGTTTTGGTCTCATCTGAACGCCAAGCTTTAAAATGACCCCTTGTTTCTGGTATTGGATGTTTGGTTGCAATGTTACATACAAATTGGTAAAACGCATCTTGTTGATTTGTAAAACTATAGTTCTGAGAAAAAGTATTTTTACTGAAGGATTAATTTGAATTGTAAGACGATTTTTTAATTTGAATTGCAAGAGGATTTTTATCTTGGTTTTAACACACTTTCCTTATATTTTCGATGTCGAAACTTGATTAATATGATAGAATATATTTCAGATGTAACGATTCTGATGAAATAGATATTTGACCTTGAATGAGATTTTTGATTTTGCTCAGCTTTAATGACCTGTATCACGTAATTCACTATGTCGACCTTAAGGTACCTTTTGATTTGGCGGGTCACATATGGTTATAAGATACTTGCTAATTTTAAATTTGTTATAACCATTTTGCCCAGTGTGGTCATTAGAAAATAATTTGAAAATCTTCATAACCGTTTTGCCACAAACGAGTTACCGATGCAAAACCAAGAATTGGTTGATCAAATGATCAGTTTTTACTTTAGATGAAGCTGGCAAAAAAGAAAGTTTTCAAAACATTTAGCTAGTTAATTTATAAACAAATAAACCTTTGGTTGGATGTGAAGATTTCTATCTTGAATGTGAAGAAGAGTTCAAGTATTTAACACATGTTTGTGCAGTAGACTGTGACTATCATGCGTTCCTTACAATTACTTCATCTATCTGATGTGAAACAGATGAAATGTCTTGAGGAGAAATTACGAGACTTCAAAAGCTATTTCTGATATTGTTGCCATAATTCTTTCTAAATGTAACAATAGTCACAAATAATTAATTACAATGTTTTGTAGAATGTGTTACACTTATGAAGATGAATATAGAGAGAAGGGAATGTATAAGATGGTGAGAGAGACAAGATAACTGAGTCTGTATACTATAAGGCCAAAAAATAATTGTTGTGTTGCTTTCAAGTGGAATTTCTGAAAAATTTAGTCGGTTGTTTGAAAATATTTGTAAAGTACTCAAAGTGCCAAATTTGGGTACTATTTCAAGTTTCTCATAAAACCCAATCTGAGCAAAATTGAGTGCTTTCCCTCCCTAATATTTTTTTAAAACTTACGACTAGGGTCGGTCGCTGAGGGCAACACAACTATTTTTGGCCTTAGCATCAAAGCTCTGTCACTCTCATTCTCTCTATATAACCCCAGGATTTCATTTGTTCACTTAATTTTACACCTTTTAATAGCAGTATCATAACATCTTATAAAAGATATAGGGGTATATTCCTATATTCCCTAAATTTGTTTATTTCTCTTCTTGTTTTAACACCTTTTTTCTCTTTTTCCTGATTTTCCAATATTCTGACCATCAGGTATCTGGTACTTTTGCCCATGCTGTACTTACCCACTGTTTGTTAAGGCTGAACCATGTTTTTATGGACAATGCCACAGGTATTCATTGTCCAAAAAATTAAATGTATTTTTTACTAATAACAGAGGCTATAATATTTTATAGCAATAAAACAGTTTTGTTTGGCCGATAATTTTTTATGAAGCTCTATATAGTTAATACTTTTGGGGTGAAAATTATCCTCCCCCTCCCCTTTTTGGTCTTTTGCATTCGACAATCATGTCAATTATCAAGTAAATGCTTTGATGAAGCTGCAGTTGATATCAAAAGAGATATGCTCTGTGTTTGCGGTCATTTTAAATGTCAGACTGCCTAGATGCGAACTACATTATATAGACATAACTCCATGAGAAGGACCTGTTGATTGGTCAGCATGTATGTTGTATTTATCATTGAACCAATCACAGATTACATAAGATCATTAGATGTCAATGTGATTTCTTCAAGGCCACTTTGTTATTGGCTACACAAATGAGCAACGGCGTTACAAGGAAGATAAGAGTGGTGCGGCCGCAGGCAAAATTGGTGCGGCCTGTGACCCATTAGTTATCAAAAATAAGTAAACAAACTAAGCAGGAAAAGAAAGTAGTTACCAAAAACGAATACAATACTATTTTGTAGTTAATGATGCTAGGACCATAATAAAACACATTGAATTAATTCAATAATTCTATTTTTGTTTTTCTGGCTGAAAAGTGGTGCGGCCAAAGCCCACATGGCCCACACGGTTCCAACGCCCCTGAAAATGAGCATTTCATTTTAGAAACCAATCAGAATTAGTGTTAGGTTGTTGATTGTGCTAAATAGACATAATATCGGAGCTGTATTGTAACTGGTTATACAACAGTAAAAAGATACCTTTTCAGAGTCTATCTATCTTTATTTTAAAAAGAGTCCAAGAAAAATTACAATTGAACATAACATTACTTGTTTCATCTAATCAGGATTGGGTAAACATATTTGAACTGACACTCAGGCAGAAGATGTATGGGATTTTTCGTCTGTTGTACTCATGTATTTACATGATATTTTTAAAAGTTTTTTTAATCACCATTTGTTTTTATTTCAGGAATATAATATTTGGGATTACAATACAGTATAAATGTTATGATCACAATTATTTCAAACAGTCCATATATATTTTAGTGGATTCATCACAGAGATTTATACCAAATCATTTGAAATTAGTCTGTTGTAAATTATGTGTCAGGAGGTCCTCCACTCCCCAGGTAGGACTGTTTATGCAACTAGCCATCAAGTTCTGAATACACCTAGATTTAGTTAGTTTTCAATCAAAAGCTTGATATTTTATATTTAAGACATCTCTTTTCATTTGGTCATTTTAAAATATAAACTAGTAAAACATTTCATACAATATACCATAAATGGTATAAATGAAAGAATATGATACTATTTTCTAAATTACAAAGGAATTGTAAAGTTGAAATTGAATGAAAAGAGGAAATGTACAAATTGCAAACTGAAGGGCCTGGAAATTGTCGCTTTACTGCAATAAACCATCTGCATGATCATAACCTTAGTGACCTTTTCAACCTTTCTGCCTCCTCCTCCTATATAAAAGGAAATTACAATTTGAAGAGGCTCATCATAGGATAACTAATGAATGTAAATAAGGGTTAAATTAGCATCTTGCTGAGAAGATCTTGTTAAGCTGGGCTGCAGATGATAAACCGATAGACTGTGATGAACTGGGTAATGCATGCAAGGTTAAGGTGTAGTAGCACATGCAGTTAATGTAATGTTAGATGTAGATGGTGGGTATAATAGAATTGTTGTTTTACATATTTTTACACGAGTGTGACTCAAGATCATATTTTGAAACCACTTTCTAAAACCGTACTATTTTGGTTGTGGCGGAAATATTAGTCACATCGATCTTTGATGCCCCTGTTGTTAATGAATCTTCATTTTTGAGATGCTACATGACTTGATCTAGAAGAGCAGGGGCAACATAAAGCTGTAGATTTCTAGGGTCTAGAGGTGCAAAATCTCTCTGATTCAACATGTGACTCTCTGATAATGATTCAAATTTTTGCCATTTTAGGACATGTATTTGCATCTCCCTGATTTCAAATGCCAGAATGACTATTCAGTTGTACCTGAAATAATCTATGGGCTTCATTAAAAAAAAAATCTAATAAATACACGGGTCTCTAAAGTGTGGGCCTCATGGGAAACTGAAAACAAATTTAGAAATCTTCCTGATATTAAATTGAAGAAAATCTTCTTGATTGTACAGTGTAAATGTTGAGTTTGGTCTTGTGGGCTCTTGCTTACAAAAATTAGGATTTTCATGAGACATATAACACTTTTTGGCTCCTTGATGTCCCTTCCTATACCACAAAGATTTCTAGAGTATAAATATGAAATGTCAGAGAAAAATCCTTTTTGTAAAGTAGTATCTCAATGTGTTTAACCTATACTTTATTTTATAATGATTACAAACATGAAATGTCACTTAAGCAATTTTACGGTCATTGCAAGACATAAATGCCATTGACATTATCATGGAATCCTAGCAAATGATTTAATGGCCATGATATTCAGCAGACAATGAACTTGAAATAATTGGAAACTGGCTATTAAAAGAGAAATATTGTCATTGGAATGGAAAAAGGTGTAATAGGTGCAATTATTCATGGTCCTTAAGGTGAAAAGAGTAATATAAAGGGATAAAGAACTATTTTAAGAGCCACGTAATTTTCACATCGATGTGACAAGGTGATACAGAAATATGACGTAGCGACAGCTATGGCATATAGCAACAGCTATTGCAGATTCATATTTCTTGCAATTACACAACAATATCAAGTGAAATTGCATTTTCTGACCAAATAACCACCATTTTGAAAATATGCATTCTTTTCCAGACCTTTTTTGTTGGAGGTTTTTTTTTTCTTTGGATCAAATATTCTTTTAACCACCAATGGCATTTAGGCTAGTTCCTATAACCCAGCTGCTCTAACAAATTCAAATTCTTTTTTTTTTTTACATTCCTAATTAAGTTCCTAGGTGGCCTGAACAAAATATAAAAATTCTACCAAGCCTTAATCCTTGTGCACTCAGTGTATGGTCCAGGCGCATCATTCATTGTATATTATATAACTCGCAATTCCTTTAACTAATTCCGATTCTTACTTTTCACATTAACATGTAGGTGGCCTAAACAAAACATGGAATTTCTACCATGCCTCACTATTCCTCGCTCAGTGTTTGTCTCTTAAAATAGACACATCTCTCAATGTCTATTATATATGCCTTGCTTGCATACAATACTCGCAACGCAAGTCGGTAATAAATTAGCCCACCTATACATTAATGTTATAGGAAACGAGAAAATCAATGAAAAATACAATTAGGTAATCCTGTCTGCAATGAGACGAATGTGCAGTACCGAGTGAACATTTGGCAATGCAAGCAAACTGCTTCCATCCCCGGGGTGAGGGATCTTGGATTTAAGCTGGGTATGTGTTACTCATCCAGAAATGTGCAATTGATCATGAAATACTTTTTTTCGTGATAGGATGGAGTAACTGCATGCATCCAATAAATCAATTGGAAATTCACATACAACACTGAGTTAATTTAAATCTGAGATAAGTAAACCAAATTTAAACCATGTACATTTAGAATATATACTGACTTTAACGAAATTTGTTTACGAAACAAAAATCAATTTGCTGAGATTTTTCTCTTAGCTCTGTTTTGTAACCCATCATGTAAATCTGGGATAAAATTATACTGTTTAGTGAACCTGCAATAATATAAGATTTTGATGAAAACTAAGTTTGACTAATAACAGCCTGAAATGAAGGAATATGGCTATCAAATTACATTTACAAGTGTGTTTTGGGAAAAACAAATACCACTGAAAACTAGGTACAATTCACACACATGCTTTCCTATACATATACACATGGAATAAAATTTGGGGATTGTGAATTTAACAAAATGGCTATAACAGCAATAGTAAACAAATTTGATCCAAATCATTTAGAAGGTATTCATATCTACCAAAAACAGACCTGATAAGCCAATAAGATCAAAAGACATGGGTGACAGGGGTCGCTTTATGTTTTAGATCTTATAGTATAGCTTTAAGTAAATATATAGACTACCTTTTCAAATTTGAGAGGACATTTGAAGCAGCATTTTCTTGAAAAAATAAATTTTGCTAAAATTCTCCTGGACATATATCTGAATGTCTGACACATTAAAAGAATTTTGACTAAATATGTTTCCCCAATACCCAAATACAAAATTAACAATAATAAAAAAAAATGGGCTGAATTTTGCATACTCTTCTTTCCTAGTGTTTGGTATGTTTAAACACACCAAAGCGGATACAATGATGCCCAAATCTAAAACTCTACCATAGATTTAGAGCAGAGATGCTGGGCTTTGTATACCAGCCACTCTTTTACACAACTTCATCTTATTATGTCTATCCCATCAACACAGTCTGGTCAAAGATATTTCTCTGAATGACTTACCTTTACATGCTAAGAACTCTCCAACTCTTACATATTTCAAATCATCTTTAAAGACTCATTTGTTTAAATTAGCTTTCTAATTTTGGTTTCTGTTTATTGTATTTTATTGTTTTACTGTATGTTTTGTTTTTGTTCATGCACTTTGGTTTTTGGTGTTAGGCGTTTTAAAAGCATGGTTTTTATTATTATTGTTAGAGTCACGTGAAGAAAACCTTTTCACCTTTACGCATCTTGTGCGCCAAGATTAAAATTCAAGCGCAACTCACGCAATACTCGTAAGCTTGCTTGATCTGACAGTTCTGTTGCTATGTGACTTGATGATCAATTTGATTGGTTTGTTGTTCACGCATGGTGCGATTTGGTCCCACCCTGAATGAAAAGGTTTGTTTCAGATGACTTTAATGATTTTCTTGCTGGAAGAAAAACAACAGCGAGTCTGAGAAAGTCCCCCGTCCCCCCCCCCCTCCCGGATTTCATCCATGAGGCTGCATCTAGTTATATATAGAGTCACTAGACACTCGAGAGGTTTTGTGTTTTCCCCAATAGCAGTGAAACCAGTAACTTTCTGCATATAGACAATTGAATGAACAATGTTATCCATAGAGATTGCCGAGCCACAAAGGTTTCGTTAAGGTTAATTTGATCTAAATTATTGGACATTTTAATGTTTTAAGAATAAAAAAAGCATATAATTTGTGTAAAGACAACATCTTGACCATTAATGTATTTTACAAATGAATGAAGGTATGCAAATCAATACAGAATATTATAAAATCCTATCCAGTCAGCACAGTTTTTCTTTTCTTCCCCCCTCTTTTTTTAAGAATTCTACAATAAGAGAATCTTTCCATACCTTCTTGTCTACTTTTGCTGTGATTTTCTATTTATGCAAGTTAGGTACTTCTAGACTATTTTTCTCAATTACATCATTATTGGACAAAAACCAATACAATACCAAGAATAAAAGAAAATTGGTACAGGAATATTCATAAATAGAATATTCATATGTTGGAAAGAAGTTAAAAATAACATTTTAACTGATTTTTGGCAATTTAAAAACATGTGACTTTGAAATGGCAAGCATGTTATGCGATCATTGCTATTTGTTGACATTAAGATGTTAACCATGTAACGTTTTGTTGTGAAAGATGACAGAGTGGATATGTTTTCAATTGGGAACATTGTGAATTGTTTTGATAGCTATCTATCAATTTCATAGGCGGATATTTTTGATATGACTGCTCATCGGATGTGAGGCGAATAAAATATTGGGTACGGGAGTAAGGTTGATGTTGTGCTAGTATTAAACTATACTGGTTTAATAAGATGGCTAACTTTATCTTGAACTAAAACCTGGTCAAAAATCAACATCAGCTAAATACTGCAGTATATAAATGTAAAGCATTATTATTATTACTACAAAACAAACTAAAAATGGTAATGGGGGTGGGGAGATTTAGTGAAAAAAATATTCATGTGTCTTCGCAATTTTGGGAATCACCCCTTCTAAAGAAAATGTCATCCCCCTAAGACTCATACAATATCATGGCTGAAAGGAAATCAAAATAAAAAAAAGAAGAAAATTGTGCATTGTGCCTTTAATCCAATGGACCTAATAATATTGTAGTTATGCAACTGCAGTTCAGTGGAATACAACAGTAAAATAATTTTTTCAGTAAGTTATCCAATGCTTCCTCAAAAATAAAAGCCACTTGTGAAATATCAAACCGTGCATTGCTCCATGCACAGACGGATGATTTCCTGCCATACCGAGATGCAAGTCTGGAATTCATTACCACGACAACCAAAAACTATCATATTGCCCAAGCCTAGAGGAATACCTCTTTGATTAAGTAAGAAAGCTACGCTAGGCACTTGTTCTGGTATGAGAGCATATGGCGTGTGGGATGCACGATGTGTACTATAGCGATGCAAGGCGTAGTATGGACTACGTGTTTCTCAATTCATTACTTATTTTATTCAAAGAAAAGTGTGATTTTACATATCTAGGAATATATGTGCGTATCACACTATCACACAATGTCTTGTCCAGTGTTCCCCAGAAATCATGAGTGGAAGCTAAAATATTGGCTAAATAAAACAAAAAGAAGCATCTTTTCACCCATTTTCAAAAACCTGTTGCGTCAATTTTACCAGCTCCTTCGCCAATGGTGTGCCATATGGCCTTAGCAGGAACACTGGTCCAGTCCATCCAAGTTATTTTGGACTGAAATTTTGAATTTGATTTTTTAAAAAGAAAAAAAGGAGTCTGCCATTTGGTAAAGTAATGATCAAGTTGTCACTATGAATTATTTCTAATTATGGTTAATTGCAATTTGGCAAGCGTTATAATTTTTCATCTCACTGATAAAAGTAATGTAGGTAACCAACCATTTCCATTACCAAAATAATGCATTTATTAATTCCTTTTCAGTTTATTTTTCTTTCTTGATGTCAATTAGACTATGGTCACAATACTGTGTACAAACAGTTAAGAAAAATGTTTGAGGATGACTTGACCACTACGCAAATTCTTAACCATTCGTACGAACGTCGTACGACTAATTTTGACCATTGTTTTAGACAAGATGAACATACTTGACCAATAATGAAAAACTCCAATTTATATGTGAGGAAAACAAATCAGAAAATAACACAGATTTCTTGCCTTGTTGATGTCTTCCTGAGTAAAATGAGTTTGCTAATGACGTCAAATTGTCTTACGGGCACACTCAAATTTGACCTGAGTTCTGCATTTGATTTTGTCAATATTATCCACTTTAAAATTGAACATAACCCTACAATGTCTAACACAGATTCTGTACTTGTTACTTAAAATTAAAATGAGATTATTTATAGTTAAAGTTCATTAAAATGATTTACAAACTTATCTGTATTTATTATCAAAATACCCATTAAGCAATTCTTTATTTTGTTGTAATAGACTTATCTAATTAAACACAAGAAACTATAGAATCTATTGAAAAAACAAGAATTCATTTGTTTCAGAAAAAAATCAATTTATTTTTATTTTGATCGCTTTCATTCTTATTTCTTTGCATTCCTTTACTAAGATATAATAACATTGAGGTGAATGAACCTCAGGGGTAATTAAAATCAGATAGAAAATTGTTGAAAGCTTCTTCTCTATTACAAGCAGTGTCATTACATGTAAATGCATGCACTGATTGATAGCGATCATCCTCTCAGTGTATTTATTAGAATTGACTTTAGAACAGCAGCGGGGGCTACTTTGAGATATGTGACCGTTCATTAAGAAACTTCCATAAAGTCTGCATTTTTAGTTTTAAGGTACAGAGCATAATGCATGTAAAAGTCATATT